>JBBMOY010173342.1:0-12359 GCA_037951405.1 Platydemus manokwari | reverse complement strand
TCGAGTTGAAACAAGTAACCGTGAACTTCCTGAATTTGTAAGGTCATTCGTTTAGGTTATTGTATTAATTGTATACTATAGTTTTAACCATTAAATTGTTATTGTTGTATAATTGTAATCATTGTATCATCAATAAACGTTATCGTAAACGAAAGCAATGTGTTGTTGATCAAATAGGATATAGGATAGGATTATTGAATAATTTGAGACTGATTGTAATTGAGACTGACTTGTAAAATAGTTTTAATAAAGTTAACAATTGGATCTTTGCTGCCTATCATACTATCTCCATATAGTATTGATAGCGAAGTGTAAAAAGAAGATAATAAATTAGGGTTTAATTCGTATACCTTAAGGGGTTGGTCAGAGCTCATGGAGACTGATCAAGTCAGCACTGATCCGTAAACTAATTAAATATAGAGACTGATAAAAATCAAAACCAGCAACCCCAAAACGAACAAAGAAGTCCTATTAAATATCAGTCTGGATAAATCACCTTTATACCTGGTTTTTTAATTACCGCCTTACTGAGGGGCGCCTTCTAAACGTACTAAGCTCATAACGACTTAAGAAAGATGAAAAATTCGTCATGGGCTCTTTCTAATCAATAACAAATCACCAAAAAAAACAACATCAACTCTCAAAAGCTTATAAGAAATGAGGCAAATCTACCTAGGAAAACCTCCCGCGTCGTGAAGACACTTATGCTTATGCTTAAATAAATTTTAGTTTATATAATCCTAGAATAGCAAAAAAGTCTCCTATTGATCAGGAAATAGCAATCAATATTTCAAGTTTTAATTGATTAATTAAAAATTATTATAAATTTGAAAACTTATTAAATTAACATATTCCCAAGAAAATTAATGATCCTTTTCACCCCGGAACCTTAAAAATACCATTTTAATTTCAAACATATACATATATGTGAAATTATGGATATCGTTGAATCAGAAACATGTTAAATTGTAAGTATTTATCTCAAACACACAAACAGACACAAGACAGTAGAAGACTCAACAGACCAACTAAGATATTCCAAAAATATGAGGAATAAATGAAAACGCTTGAATACCGAAATTTTTGTATTTACCAAAGTTTTAGTAAAAACAACTCTGACTAAACACACTATAAAATCCAGTCCAAACCCTGATTTGTTGACAATTTTTGTGATTAAGAATTCTGTAGCACTTTAATGACAACACATTTTTATTTGTCATTTATTATTTGTCAAATTAAAATTTTTGTGTGATGTATTGAATAATATTGAATATTCAATCGTGAAGAGTAAAATTAATAGAGTGAACCACGTAAAATAGCATTAATCTTAACAATTACAAAAAGATATGATATGATATTTGATTAGGTGTAACAAATACTATAATCTTAAAGAATATAAAAATTGCTTAAAAATTCAGTAGTTTCTAACGTCATGTACGAAAGAAGAAACCGGAAAACAAATAAACAAACAAACGATACATCAAATCACAAGGAATAAATAAATCAATAGTAGTATAGAAAATAGATGCCGTTAAATTAATTAAAGGGTACAATTAATTAAAAATCAAAAACTAGATGATTGAATTTCTTTTTCATGCAGTTTTGTATATTTCTAAAAATATGTAATCGTATTTTGTATTCAATTATTCTATCTATAAATTTAGAATATTATTAATATTTGGTTTATTAGAAATTTTCAAATTTAAACTTATATGAAAATTAAGAAATGCTATGAAAACGTGTTACACTATTAAGTTAATTTAATTTTTTTAATTATTTAATATATGAATAATTCCTTACAAGTTTATGATAGTTTCAATTTAAAACATAGGGATTAAATATTTGTTTAATTAATATGTTAATTTAATGATATTTTAATTTTTTGATTTTTTTTTAATATTTAAATTTAAATAATGGATTGGGATAAATTGAAAATTGACTTTACCTCAAAACAAGATCAACTGATGAATGTGGAGTATTCATATTTCAATTTGAAAGATTCGTGTAAAAATCTATTCGACGATCTAACTTACCTCACTTACAATCCAAAAGTAATTTAATAAAAATTAGTTTTGATTATTTTATTTTGAACTAGGATATAGATATTAATGAGTTAATAAAGTTCACCACCGATAACTTTAGTTTAACATCAACAGAAATAACGGACAAATATGATGACGATTTGATAGTGAAAGTGTAAAATTTAATGGTTTTTATCATACAAATATCATCCACACTTTAGTTTAGCTTATCAAGCAGGTTTCTTTTTATCATTTTATTCATTTCTGGTGTCAAACTTTTCTTATGAACTCAGTGGTACGATTAAAGAAGAATTCACAGCATGGGTAATACAAATTATAAATGAAAAATAATCGAATAAAATTATATTGTTGTTAAGTTATTCGATATTGTTTCAACTCTCAATATAACGATGGAAATTACCGATTGGAAGATTTTCATGCAAAATTTTATTTTAAGGTTTAATTTTAATTAATTAAATATTTCCATAAAAATTTTCAAATCAGTTTCCATGAAACGCTTTCACCAGTTTTAATTGAAATTTATGAAATGATTGGTCTTGATCTTCCACCGGAATTATCACCAGATGGCATTGGAGTTGAAGAAGAACCGGATGAATCGTATTTGAGCTTCGACATTAAAGAATGCACCGAGAAATCTAAGGCCAAAAAACGACATAGTCTAATTGATTTAAAAAGACTTGAATCTGAAGAAAAGTGATTATATATATGTATATTTTGATCGTATTATTTATTAATGAACACAATTAGAGCAAATATTCGAATGGTATTCGAGTATGGTACGTCGCTGGCCAACAATCGAACCATTAAACCGACCAGAAAATCTCTCATCTCAATGAAACCCGAAAAACGAAAATCCAATTCAAAGAAAAAAGAAAAGCCGGAATCCACGAAACGGAAAAGTCTCGTACCGGAAACACCGAATTACAAGCGCATATCCGGTCCACGACATGCACGAGCAGCGTTGGCTGCCCAAAAGAAACTCGATGGACGAGTGATTGTCATTAAGAATTCCCCGATTCCCAATCGATCCACTCCCAGTACGCCAACAATGCAACGCAAATTGCGACGGGCTCTTGCAAAAACGGATAACCAATTACGTAAACGATCGAATCCCATCAGCAAATGTGATTATTGGGTTCAAGCACAAGAAAATCAAGAAAGATCACTGACACAATTTTCCAATGAATCTCATGAATCGATCAGTTTTTCGTCCATACCGACAACGAGATTTCAATCGCGATTATTTGATGCATTTAATTCGCCAATCAAACAGTGTGATAATTTGGACCAATCAAATTCAATTGATGTTGTCAACCAATCAATCGGAACTCCCAATAAACAAACACCAAAGAAGAGATGTCGCCCATTTTTCAGTCCTGTCAAAGCAGCTGATGATAAATATATCGATTTGAAATCACCTCACAAACAAATGAAAACAATGTCCCCACGTCGAATGAATTTGTTTTCACCAATCAAATCTCACAATCGTTTCAATTTATCACCATCGATCACCGTTATTGAAACAAGCAGCCCGAAAACGCCTTTGAAATCATGTTTAAAATCACCAATACCAGCACAGAGAAAAGTCCGAAAATCTCATGTTAATCGACACACATCGCAATCATCATCATCGATTTTGCTTTCGCCAAAAATCAAGCAGAGATCTTTCTTGGGCAGTCAACCAGCTCAATATTTCTGTGAAGATACCGTTTATATGGATACTCAAGATTTCATTAAATCCAGTGGTTATGGGCATGAAAAATTATATTCGAATCTTTCACCACTTCCGTCATATTTGAATAATAATGAAACTGGTAAAAATGTTGCGAGAAAATCCATTCAGAAGAAATTATTCGACGATCTTGACACAAATTCTGATAATTTGACCTCAGGAACTGCAACAGGAATATCGACCAATCAAATATCATCTGGTAACCATGACAACAATGGAATCATATCATCAACTCGAAAGAAATCCAATTTATTCGATCACATCACCAGTGATATCAACACAGAAAATATCTTGCCAACTACCAGGAGAAGCATGATTCCTGCATTGAATTTCAATAATTTAGATCCAGAAACTGATAACAGCAATAGCTTTCTTGTTTAATTATCTTGTGGGGATTTTTTCCTCATCATTTTTTAACGCTTCTTTGCATTTAATACAAATATTGATTTTTATATGATTGGCTTTTTGTTTCTATTTTATTGAATTGGATTATTCGATTATTGGATTAATCAATAAATGTTGTTTAAGCTTTGTTTTATTGTGGTTATTATGCATTTTTTTTTACTATAATCAATACTTGTGTCATGTAAAAGCTTAGGTTATTGAGTTAATTAATATTGTTGATGTGATATTTGTATGCCTCTTTAAAACTATTTGAGAGCAATAACATTTTATATATATACTATGATAATAATTAGTGATTCAATATATGTGATATATCAATGAATAAACATCATTTTTAAATAATTAGTTGGACGAAACAGGTGTGCACAGTTGTAAAACGTCAGCTCACAAAAGTTTCTTACTAAGAACAAAGTACTGGAGTGAGAAAGTCAAACCCACGGTTCTTTAAGTAATAATTTGATTGTAGTTTATAATATCATCTCCAACAATTTATTGTATCCCTGCTATTAGCCTTGTAAAGAAATAAACAGTCTATAAAATGAATAAATTATTTTCTTGTCTTATGCTCATTCTTGTGTGCACAGTGCACACAATTAATTTCCGTTTGTCATACTTTGCACAGCACCAAATATTGCGCATATTAAATTGCCAAAATTAGAGGAAACATTGGTTGTAAGATAACAGAATTTTGGAGGAATGTTCACCACTAATAGAAAACTAAGAATGCTTATATATAAAAAACAAGACTAAAAAACAAGATTTATTTATTCAAACTAGTCTTAGAGTCGCTATATTTCTTTCTCGGCTCAATATTGATTACTATTCTATTTTCCCATTGATACCATCTAAATTAAATTTATATTTTTAAAAATTGATGAAATTTCACAGAAATTGAATATTTACCATGCAGATGCTTATCCTTACTGTACACGAAGAATTTTCGTCTTCAGTCTTATTTTATACTATACTTCGCCGTAAATCTTCTATTTGATTATAATCGGGATTCACATACTTCATGTGGCCAGTATTTTCTGCCCAACAATGTCCTCATTCACAACACTATTTGCACATTTGACTTGTTACTCGATATCCTATTCGTATTTAACATGCAACTTAATTAACTGCTAAGAGTAAGATTTTTGGTGGGTACGAGTATCCTAATTTATAAATCATGGGAACACCTTAAAAAACGCCATCAATACTGAACTGTGATATTATAAAAACTATAAAACAGATAAAATTCAAGGATTAAATTATATTATGCATAATTTTCCTTTATTCCTGCTGCTGACCGTCAATATCAAAATCGGCATGTTTTTCTTTATCACTGGTGCCACCCGTCATCACTTCTGTATTTTCATTTCCTTCTACAGTACTACCAATACTTTCATCCATTGATTCACAATTTTTCACTTCCAGTTCTTCATTCCCTATGTTATCGGCATCATTTTCTGAACTGCCCATATCAAAATTGTCATCAACATCATCCGTATCACTACTAAAGTCTTCCACAATAAATCCTCCTACCGAATAAAAATAATCTTCATCATCATTCTCGTCATCATCGTCACTTGAAGCATATTGAAAATATTCGTCTAAAATTTCATTTAAATCTTGGACATTTTCTATGAAGATATCATCATTGATAATAATAGCATTTGGATCAGTTACCAAACGTTGTTCGATTAATTCACCATTAGGTTTATCGAAAACAAAATATTCTGTAACGATTTGTGTATCTAAGGGGCATTTATTGGAATCTTTAAACCACTGTTCAATGCATGATAGACAGAACTCATGTGCACATTCAACAAGTTGACAAATCGATGTCGATATTTCACGTAGACAAATTAAACATTCGAAATTTTCCATTTTTTTAAAACGAAGTTATTCAATTGCATTATTATTGTTTATAAAAACAAATTAAAATGACTTCTTTCAGTTGAATTCGGTACAAAAAATATTGAATTAATTATTTTAACTTAATTAATTAATTCGAAATTGTCAAAAACATCTAATTGATTTTATAATCTTAATAAAACTTTAATTTGTTGTGGATTTATTATTCTTAAAATTCATGGATTTCTATTAATAATTAAAATAAAAATATTTAACCTCTAACTCCGATTTGGCGTGCTTTTCTTTTTTGTGCGGTTTTAGTATGACTTAAATTCACAGTTAATATGGCTAAGAAACCTAAACAAGAAGTCAGATAATTTTAGTAAAATATAATCAAAATCAAACGTCAGAAGATTCTTAAAAATAAATGTAAATCTCATGATAAATTACAAAATGTAAAGGTCAATAATCCAAAACAATATCGTTTGACAACATCTTTAATTTATTTAAAAAAATATATTTCATTTGATGATTTGTTTGATTCAATTTTTGATTTTATTTATCCGAAATATATTTTAATAGTAACATCGATATTTTATTTTTTAGTTTAATTAAGTAAAATAATTTTTCAAATCAAATATTAAAAATTAGACAAAATAAAATTAATGAAGACAGTTATCAGGTGCAATTGAAGATTTCCTACAAAAATCAAATGATAATTCAGTAAAAACCAAATGCTAGGGTCAGGGTTTTCATTAGTTGATGAATAATATTAGAATTATCAAATAAAACTGTTGTTAAAAATAGGCCCCACAATAATAATGATATATAACATAATTTTTCAACGAGACACACATAAGAACCATTAAATATAAAATTAGATTAAATTGAATCCTTAAATATGACAAATGATTAAAAATATCTAAAAATAGTAAACTACAGTATTTGTACCTAAAATAGTATTAAAAATATTTTATAATACCATAAAGGTAATTCAAAGAAATCCAATCCTTATGAATAGAAGAACAAGACATCCAAACACACCTAAAAAATTATAACGAACTCACAGGTCAAGTGAAGAAAAGAAATTTGAGCACAAAAAAGGAATCGATTCATATTGAACACGATAATTGTAATGTCATTGCAAAGATTTTCCAAAGTTCCTGTTTAATTTTTGCTAATCTAGACCAAAAATTTTCCCTTTGTATTTTAATAATTTTCAATCTGTATTCGTGGTTCGCATAATTGCTATTACCAATTTATTTGGCTTAAATCCAGCTCAATCAAACAATATTTAATCAACAAACTCATAATAGAATAAGTTCCAATACATAGTTGCGGGGTTCCTAATTCTAACCATCTTCAAGTCTCTAGTGGATCCACAGATCTTCTATGGTCACTGTCATAATAATCGTTGCTTAAAATCAGTTATATCCAAATATAAGCTGAAAACAACGGAATTTTAAATCAATTAAATCTAATCCCAATTTCTGGTTATTTGCATTCTCTTACTATTCAACTTGAATTGCCATTTTCATTTTATATATAGTGATTGATGATTGTATTTTATTGCTCTTATTCTTTACTTATCCAATTATTATTTCTTGGTGAAAACGCCTTAACAACAACATCTTTAAAAATTGTGCAATTATATTTCGAAATTAAATATATCTCATTGTATTTTTTTTATACCTCATTTGCTGCTGTAACGCAATGATAAAATAAGTTCTAAAAATGGTGTGCACACATGAACAGAAAACACATGTGCTAGCAGCCAATTTAAGGCTTTCAAATCAACAGCCATTGTTAAACTATTACTGTAGCTCGACACACACTCATAACAATTAACCAATGTCCTTATGCAAAAATACAAAGAAGAGAATTAACCAATTAACTTTGACTGAAATTTGAACGATTATAAAAATATAATAATCGAATCAAGATGGATCAATAAACACACTAAAATTCTCTCATACAAGATACAAACAGTCTTTTGGCCAGTAATTTTTTCGCTGACTATCAATTTTCGTTTGAAATATTTCTTTGACTCATTAGGTTTCAATCTTAGTACATTTTCTGGCATTATTTTATTTGAGTTTGATTTTTAGTAAAATAATATTTTGCACTTAAATCATTTATATATAATCATTTATATATAACTTTATAATAGAAAAAAAATTCATTTTCCGATTCCGTTTATACATAAATCATTCACAACACCTCATGTACCAGTATTCCAGCATTCCAAACTCCAATTTCCAATTCTGATCATCTCAGTTCCAATGCAATTATAACTGATAATTTAAATTTAAACTAGCTTTTATTTACAGTGATATTATAATTAAAACTGTTTGATTCGCTGTGATTTTAACCAGATTTTAATAATAATTTATAAATATTTGTTTTTCATTTTTTAAATAATTATGGTTTACGAATGTGTATTAATTATTTATGTCTTTATTTATGACCTTTGTCTTTTATCAAAAGGTTGTATAAAATTGTCAAACTGAAAGAAGACTTAAAATTAAGGTCATATGATATTTAATAATCGAAAATGTGTGATAAATTAAATAATATGAGGGTATATCGTAATCTCGGTCCCAGCAATGAATGATCTTGGATGTTACGTTCTGGTTCTTCTTATAAAACTATTGTACGGTGCTAATTGGGGTTACTGGCTTATATAAGTGGTGGTGAGTCACTCACTGATATTCTCTGTTAATTTTATTTAATGCAGTGTATATATGTTTAATGCACCAGATTTTATCGTGCAGAGAGAAATTCTCCCCGATTAAATACAAGTTAATGTATTTAATGATTGGATATTAATTTATTCTAGTTTCATATTTTATTCACTGTGCCCGTTGACTTATTCGGCTTGATTATTTCATGGATAAATTCACCATGTGTGGACTTAATGAGTGAATTTATTATAAGGTAATTTTAATGGTTTTAAATTTATTATAAAAATGTTGGGTTTTTTATTAATTATGGGGATTATAAATTGGGGTTTAAACGATATGATATGATATGATATTATATTATGTTATATTATATTCCTGTTGGTCACAAAATCTCCACTAATTTTCATAAAAAAGTTTTACATTAAAATTTCATTCAATAATAAAAATTATACATTAATCTATGCAATTACTAACGGATTAAAAAATTATCATAGGCCCCGAAACCCAATAAAGAGATGCAATATCAAAATGACATAACGATGGTACAGTGAAACAGTGTATAAAGAGAGTTCAGATAATTACATTACCATTCAACAGTTCACGGGGGGTAAGACAGTCGGCGTTTTCCAGAGAATTTTGATAAATTTGATGATATTAGAATGCGTTAACATTCATCAGAAGGACAACTTTTCCAATTTTTACTACCGTGAATAACATTTTTCTATTTCCTTATGTCGTTGCACCACTCAATTATCAATCGATTTTAAAAGTTTTTAGCATTTCATAACGTAAAATTATTATTAAACCTCCATTACAGACATCCCGTTTTGGTTTCCAATATCCGTCCAGTGGATATTAAGTCACAATTTTGCATTTTTTGTTGTCATTTTGTCACCTGACAAACATACACTTAAAACCTTCTTTTACTTAATTAAACTTTAATAATCGACTGGTGCATACCAATAGAAGGCAACAAATATTGATATTCACCAATGACATGAGAAATGTAAGAGGAATTGCTAACATATTGATGTTTGAACGAATTTATCAAATGAAAAACGAAGCTCTAGAACATCAAGGGAGAACACACAATAAGTCTATAAAAAGAGTTAAATTTCACGGTTACCTGCCAATCTTTTTTAGTCGATTACCTTCATTCTGTTTTGTGGCTTTTGTGTAACTTTTCTGACAGCTAGTCATCTTGGTTGTCTTCTGCACTGTATTCCATGTTTGGATACTGATCCCACCTTAAGTGATAATTTATTGTTGTGTTGTTTAGGAATTTTAATTTTGACTGCTGACTAGTTGAGCCTGTGATTCTCTGTAGTTCAAATTTTCAGATATCACTGTTAGATAATGTCTGGCAATATGGATATAGAATAATGAATACAGTTACGTCATATAATAATAATAATAAATAAAACATGCATAATTATTAATAAATATAAAATTTTCTACAAATATAAAATTACACTGTCGGTGAAAATAAGACTTCTTGAAAATAAATGAGCAATCATAATTTATCCATGTTGTCGTGGAAGCAGTATGTATAAGTGTAGTGATTCGAATTTAAATATTAAATCACCATGGTAACTTGGAGAATTGCTATAGAAAACTCCTAGAAAAGCTCACAATCTGAAACAGTTTAAAAGCAATCAGCAGTCATTTGCACAAAAATTCCCCACATATTTTGAGTCAATCGGACTCACGTGATTTTAATTAAGTCATTCAGAAATCTATCAGAATCAATTTCAATTGAACCTTTGTAACACAGTCAGAACAAATTTCAATTGAACCTTTGTAACACAGTCAGAACAAATTTCAATTTATACATTCATAATTCAGCTAATATCAAAATCCGTTTGATATTAAAATTTTTATAATTTTTCAAATTATATACCAAGGCAAATATTTATTATCAGTTCATTCTGATTAGTCTTCGACAGGAGATTAGTCAATAAATATTAATTGCGTTCTCTACAAAGTCTGATTGGAATTTGTTGGAGTTTAAAATCAAATACTTCTACAGTTTTTACATCAAAGCAAGGTGTAACATAGTGCCCTCCGTCGATTTTTCATTCTTGAGGTCACAACAATGCTTCTTTAAAAATCACGCTAGTACATTTGTTAATTATTATAATCAATAAAAGTACCATATTGTTTATTGATGTTTATTTATATTAGCAGCACGCACCTAATTATCTATTAGTTAGGGGATTTTGCAAAAATAACTTAATAAAACTAAACTTTGCAAGATGTTGTATATCGATTTTTATAACAATTGTGTTTTTATGCATTCAATGCATATTGATCAATACCATAATTTTATAATTGTTCTCATATTATCAAGCTCCACCTCAAATTCCGGAGGTAATTGGTTTTTCTCCAAGAGTATAGGGTCTGTTAAATAGTACTTGTTCCAAGGAGCTGTTAAAGTCTGTTGTAATTTTTGATGAATCGAGGAGTATTAAAATCAATTTGTAATTTTTATTTTATTATTTTATTTGTAAGCCAGTTTGTATCATTGTTATTTAATAATAAACAAGTCTTAGTCATTGATTAAATAGGGATCAATAATCATTGCTCATCATAGTTAGTGTCATCGACTTTTAGAATTCAAATATGGAATATAAATTGAGACTAGTTAAGCTATATCACTGTTGCCTCACACAATTATACAAAATAAGGTAGATTACACCCGTGGCCTTAATCAAGAACTCTTTTAGAGTGATCAAGACAATGGTTATATCAAACAGAAATAAGATTAATAATATGATCAAATCAATGAGGCCCAAACGTGGTAGTTGTCAGATCCTCGGTGGAAACATTAATTATCGGCTTCTAAATGCTTATTCATTAAGGGTTTGAATCATCATTAATATCTTGTTGATTTAAATATACCGCAATCACCTAATTGAACTCCATTGTATGTACGAACTAACACCTTTGCGTTGATATGGGATTTTTAAAATATTTTTATATCACTTTTTTAATTATAATTTTGTATAATTTAATATATAATTTTGACACAGTATATATTAATAATTTATTCTTACTGAAGTAATACCCGTTCAACATCAATAAATGCAATCATAAAATTACTATGCGAATATCACAGTAATTATATTGTTTGTAACTGATAATTTAATTAATGTTGTCAGGATTTTAAATTTTTTATTTAAAAGATTTTATAAATTGATATCAAAGGATATTTATTTGTTTAAATAATTGTGGTTAAATATATACAATATATGTCTTGACTTTCCAGTTCTTTTTAAACGCATTCTTTATAAAATAGTGCGCCTAACAAAGGTAATTTTAATACAACAGTTAAAGTAATTGTAACCCATTTGGGGTGTTACAATTTCGTGCTATGTGACCAGGTTTGTTACAGTTGTAGCAATTTCTGGTATCTATTCTCCTAACTTGCACCTTTGACTTATGATTGGGTTTACGCCTTGTTATCCAATCATCCGACGTTACAGCACTCACACTCTTTACCTCCCTTAGTTCGTCTAACTTTTTAATTATCGTCTTAATCTTCGGTAATTCGACAATATCATTCATTTTTATTTCTTTCTCCAATTCCGCATCCTCTGAGCAATGGACTGCCAGGAATGCCACTAGGTCCTCTTTCGTTGTTTTATGTGCCATAAT
>JBBMOY010172232.1:0-12361 GCA_037951405.1 Platydemus manokwari | reverse complement strand
TATGTTTAAATGATTTGGTAAAACAAAAACTTTAAACAACTAAAAAACATGAATAACTTTTGACTCAGCCTAATAAAGATAAACTAATGGTGGTCAACAATACGCTGATGCTAGAGAAAGATGAGGGGTTCGCTGCTATAATACCAAAAAAGTTTGCCGCTCATTTTGTCAAGAAAATTCACAAGGAACTCTGCCACTTAGACTCGAAGAAAACCTTTTCATATTTGGACGACAGTTTTTATTGGCCCTACATGTTCAACACCATCAAAAAGATCCTGAAAGAATGTATTATATGTGCAAAGAGAAAGATTGATCAATTCAGAACTAAGGAGTTTCTGTTCCCTCGGTTAGCCTCTGAGTTTCATGAGCAAATCGTAGTGAATATTGCACAAATATACATGATGCATAGTTACAATTAGTACCTAGTAGTCATTATCGACAGATTCAGCAAGCTGGTCAGCCTCACTGCTACATCTAAGCAGGACGAAAAAGACAATCTTCTAGGACATCTTAAACTCGTGGATTTATCGTTTTGGAAAACCAAAGAGCATTTTATCAGAAAACGGGAAACAATTTGGAGGCAAATTAATGTGATAGGCGTGTTCAAAATTAGGTATCAAACATGAATTCAGCTCACCATACCAGCATCAATCGAACCGGCTAGCAAAAAGAGAGGAAGAAGAATGGATACTAGTACAAAGGTCCGTATCGAATTACCGTATTCAAGTCAGACAGACAAATGGAGATTCAATTCTCTCATGTCATAAAATACAGACAAGTAGGGTGGCTGGAACGATAGAGCAATACTTAAGAGGAGACGAGTAAAGTGCTTAAATAAACAAACACGTTGTATTTGTTTAAATAGTTGATTGGCGGATTAGTTCAGTTTTTAAATAAACATTATGTCTACAAGTGTCAGTGATGTAACTTATGTATTACTGAAATAAATGATCTTAATTTGACTGAAATTTGATAATATACATTGATAAGATTATCTTCAAATTTAATAGTAAACTCTAATGCTTTAGAATTTAATTATTATTTTTTAGGTAATCTCAATAATCACATGGCTGATCCAACCAATTATCAAACTTTATCAAATTGGAATTCAGTAGATAAGCATTATCTTCAGATTCAACCAATTACTGAATCCATTCGATGTCCAGGTCAAATTAATTTATCCATTTTAACCAACTATGATATATCAACAATCGATTTATATACACAAATATTTTCTCGTGGTCAAATCATTACTATGCTTAGAGTTCCTTCAGTTCCGACTAAATGTGAGTCTCGAGATGACTTCTTAGGTCATTATATTTGTAGAGATGATCATTCAATTGTTTGTAAATCTGGATGGAAAGGTAATAATTGTCGAGAACCAATTTGTGATGATGATTGTGTAAATGGAGCTTGTGTTGAACCAAATAGATGTATTTGCAAAATAGGATGGAAAGGGAATAGTTGTGACAAATGCATCAAACCTTATTATTGTAAACATGGATACTGTAAATATGGAAACGATTGCCAATGTTATTTTGGATGGACAAATTGGGATTGTTCCAAAAGGGGTCTAAAGTTGTATTATTCCAGAAATGAGCCAATTGGCACTGTTTCAAATAAAAAACCAAATATTGTAAAAAAATACGAAAAGCTAAGCATATTTGAACGAATAATTGAAATCCCTTTATCGAAACATATGGGACCTGATGTACATATTGTTGTGTATTTTATTAATTCTAATCAAGAAGTTGTAGCTGATTCAATTGAAATATCTGATGGTCTATCGAATTGTTCTCATGTTGGTGGTGGAAAGTTTTCATTTAATAAGAAAACATCAGTTCCGAAATCCAAAGTTGTATTAGAAATGGATTCTGGAATGAAAAATACTTCATGTGCCGTTCGAATCAGTGATATAGCTCTATCTCAATTTGGAAAATCCAGTAACGTTGATTTACAATATTTGATAAGAAAACTTATTGAATTAAATCATAAAATTACCGTCGATTCAAGACATATCATGAGTAATGAATCTTTATGTATTCCTGTGCAAAATAAGACGCGAATTTTTCGGCATCGATTTGGAAATGGATTTGACAGTAGTAAAGCTTTCGCTAACTCCGGATTTGCATCAATAACAAATGCGAGAGTTATAAATTCTGTGTGCCAATACTATAGAAGACCTTATACTTTAGATTATAGTTTAGAAAATGACGATGATATGATTAAGGGTTTACTTATGGAAAGGAAAATCTTTAAAGAACCTAAAGTAAAATCTGAACTGAAAAAACAAATCAGAGAATATTTTCCTGAATCATGGCTATTTTCATATTTTACTAAAACAACTAAATTCATCAATCTCACTGTTCCAGATTCCATGACAACATGGAAAGCTGATGCTTATTGTATGACAGAAAAAGGCATTTGGATTGCTCCATCACAAACATTAAAAGTCATTTTACCATTTTTTACGGATATCTATGTTCCATATTCAATGAAATTGGATGAACAATTGAGCTTACCAGTGAAACTATTCAATTATATTGATGCTTGTTATGAAATATATGCCGAGATAAATGTTAATGATAATGAAATAAAGGTAAATCATTCATTTATTTAAGTATATTTATCAAATTTGTGCTTTTAGTATCTTTAAAATCTGAATAATTTCAATACACCATTATTTTATTTATTTATTTATATCTTTAATTTATTTTTAAAGTTATAAAAGTTGAATAAATTATTATAAAATTATTTTTATAATGAAAAATATCTTGATTGAAGTTTAATTTCCTCTACGTATATTAAGAAGAGAAAGTTGCAGCTATTTCCAAGAAGCGCACAATTGTTTAATTTTTATTTCAAATTTTGGAGGTTTCATAATTAATATTGATCATATTGTAAAATATCGAACTCTTTGATTATTGTAATTTTTGTGAGAATTGACAATCGTACATATTGATAATTCTAACAAGTAATTCATCGATGCAGCAATTCTGTAGAATTTTGTAAGTAGTAAGTAGAATCAGAGCTCGTATTTGAGGATCAGGCTCAAGGTTTGGTCCTACTTACTACTTATGGTATCATATTGAATAAAACACATTTTTTTAAAAACTAGAAAATTAGAAAAACTAAAAAACCATAAAATCAAAACCTTATAAAAATAAATCTTGTAAATGAACGAAATAACCAAATTTGTGAAATCTCGTTTAAAACCATCCAGGCTCTATGATCCCACGAAATATCCAATAAACATATAGCAAAACTTAATGAACAAAGTTCTACTAACAATGAAATAACTTTACTTGATAATAGAAATGACATTCTGAAAGATATTTACAAAATCCATAAGATTAATAAAATATCTCAATCAACTGAAAATATAATTTTCCATATTAAAGAAGAATCTCTTGAAATTTTAAAATTCTTAAATAAAAACTCAAATATTAAATCTCAAATAAATTTTACGATTATTCTGCAAAATATAAATCACAATACAAATGAATATGATTATATTCCAATAGCATTAAGTTCAGATCAAACAATACAAATAGGAGAAGGTCAATTTAATGAAGATAAATTGTTAGAATCAATCAAAGTTTTCCTCAGAAATTAGATGATGATTTATTAAAGTAAAATGTATTGGTTGGAATATATTGAATTGAGAAACATAAAAATAAGCATTTCAAAGATAAATGTGTTATCGGGAAGTAATTATATACCTTTACCTTTTAGAAGGATTGACATAGTAAATGTAGAAAACTATGACAGAAAATTTTTCACATATTCAATATTAGCTCACTTATATCAATCCATAGAGATCCAAATAGACTAGGTCATCATATAAAAAATTTAAAGACATTAAATATAGACGGAAATTAAACAGATTTAAAAATTTAAGACGAACAAAAATTTTAAAATAAATGTTTATAAAATTAAAGGTAAGAGAAATCAAAGACTAAAAGTTATTTCCAATCTATATTTCAAAGAAAGAAGGGTATATTCGAGATATTAAACTTTCATATTTAGAAAATAACAGAGTATCTCATTATGAAATCAATAAAAATTTCAATCGATTTATTAGTGGTGAATTAAATTATAAATAAAGATAAATGAAAGATTAAATATTTGTGAAAAATATTGTTTATACTTTGTATGAACATCAACAAATATGTGGTAAAGATGGTAAAAATAGCAAAAGTACTAATGTCAATTAAGAAAGATAATATTTCTACTTCTATATGGATGTCACATAGCCAATATGTCTAACACACAGTAACAGAAAATTACTGCTTGTACATTAGTAAAAGGGATACCAGTATATGTATTTCTATTATTAGTGTTATTGTCTGTTGCTTACAAGGTATATATGAAAGATATTATAAGTATAAGTATAAGAAATAACAAAAATAATTATGTTAAGTAAGAAAGATACTGGAAATATTTTAAAATTTAAAAATTATAAACATCAAATTTAAGTTTCTTTTATAAGTGTTGCTAATATAGAATGTGTAAATATTTCAATAAAAAGAACAAAGAGGTAAAGCAACAAAAGTCTTAAGTAATCAAATTCCTTCTTATGTACATTTAAAATTAATTTTAAGATATCCTGATCTAATAGAAAAAAGGCAAATTATTTCAAGGAGAGAATTGTATTAAAGAATGTATTGAATGGATTGTGGAAAATGAAAAAAGATTTGGATCAAAAGTAAAAACAAAATTTGAGATTAATATGAAAGAACAAGACATAATAAATTATAATAATTCTACTAATTGTATTTATTGTAAAAAGGAATTTAAAGAAATAAATATTAATGATCCAACTTTTTTCCGCATTGCATGATTCAAGAGTAACAATTGGCCAAGTATTTAAAGTTAAGGATCTTGATCATTATTTAAAGAAAACAATTATAGAGGAGCCGCATGTGTAGAATGTAATTCATTAGCAAGACAGCCAAAAGATTTTTCATTATATTTTCATAATGGATCTAAATATGATTTTCATCTAGTGATAAATGAACTTGCAATAAAGTCTGAGAAAAATTAAAAAATATAATCATTAACAGAAGAAATTTATATTTCGTTTAATTATAAGTGTATTAGATTACATATTCACTTAGAATATTTCATAACTCTTTAGATAAAATAAGTAAATCAATGACAGATGAAGATTTTATAGAATTGAAAAAGAGTTTTCTTCAAATTATACTGTTATGAAAGAAAAAGGAATCTATCCATATGATTTTAGAACTTCATTTGAAATATTAAATGAAACTATATTACCACCAATAGAATGTTTTTAGTCAAAATTAAATTTAAGTTGAATAACAGAAGAAGAGTATAAAAGAGCTCAAGATATCTAGACTAAATTCAATTGTAAAACATTATGGGATTACACATATATAAACTTAAAATAGGATGTTAATATTCTAGCAGATGCTATTGAATCATTTAGAATTAATTATATAGTTACGCCATCAGCACTTTCAGGCATAATATTTATTTGAAGAACTACGCTAATCCACCAATCAATTATTTAAACAAATACAACTTGTTTGTTTATTTAAGCACTCCACTGGCCTCCTCTTAAAGCCTGCTCCATCGTTCCAGTCACCTTACTTGTCTGTATTTTATGGCCATTTGTCTGTCTGACTTTAAAACGGTGATTCGGTAGGGGTCTTCGTACTGGCATCTATTCTTCTTCCTCTTATGGGGATCTACTCGAACTAGAACTTCTCTCCCACCTGAAAAACTTGATGTGTTCTTTTCCCCCTGTATCGGTTTTCTCAAGCTGCTGCTGCAATATCATTTTGAGCTTGGTTCTTGTGACTCACATCTGTATGAACATTGATCTTCCGCTCGTAGATGATCTCGAAAGGCGAGAACCTCGTTGTTAATTGATCTGTTGCGTTGATGCAGAATTATATGCTTGCAACAATTCAGCCCAATTTTTCTCATGGCTCTTACATAGCTCTTTCCACTAGCCCGTTGAATTGATGCAGGCATGGTGAGATGAAGTCTTGTTTGATACCCAACATT
Organism: Platydemus manokwari; assembly: GCA_037951405.1. Classification (NCBI taxonomy): domain Eukaryota; kingdom Metazoa; phylum Platyhelminthes; order Tricladida; family Geoplanidae; genus Platydemus; species Platydemus manokwari. Next base: position 6,322 of record JBBMOY010172232.1, on the reverse strand, counting down.
AAACACGCTTCCCTCATAACTTTGCTTCCAAATTGTTTTTGTTATCAGATATAATGTTCTCTGTCGTTCCAAAACAATAAACCCACAAGTTCAAAATGACCTGGAAGATTGTCTTTTCGTCTCGCTTAGATGTAGCAGTGAGGCTCACCAGCTTGCTGAATCTGTCGATAATGACTACTAGGTAGTTCTTATAATTATGAATTATGTATATTTTGGTAATGTTCACAACTAATGTTCACACTATTTAGAAATCTGAATGTCTCCACTATTTCTGCATCTTTTATGCTGTGTTTCCTGTATTTTCTGCATTATCCCTGATTTTATTTGCATTTGGGCTAAATATTTGGTTTTCGGCTTTTCCATCTTTGCTTCATTATGTCTCGTCTTGCACTGGGAACATAGTGTCTCGTTGATTCTAGACAATCTATCTGCGTTGCTATGATTCTCTCCATTTCTGTATCTTAAATCGAAATCGTATTGTGACAGCGCAGCCATCCATGTTTGAAAGCGGAAACTGATCGGTTTTCATGTCGATTTCAAGAATACCAGGGCTTTGTGATAGGCATCGAGATGAATTTCTACCCTTTTAAAGCCTTTTTTCATACATGTCATTGTTATTGTTTCATCAATCACCGACAGGCGATTAGTTGGAAAACAGTAAATTGCAATCTACAAAGTCGTTAGAGTTTGTAGACCTAAAATGATTAATCATTTCTTAAGTTTTTATTCGAAGTATGGAGTGCCTAGACCCTCTACTGATTTTAATTACTTCAGGGTATAAAGCTTCCACTTTTAACTTAGTTTATCATATATTGTATAATTGCTTATCAATCAAAGTATCATTCATTATTCATATTTGTTATAATCTATGTACATTATATATAACACAACCTTATTTCTGAGAATAGTTATATTTTAGGTGGATATCCATAAATCTGCTTTTGACTGACTGCAATAAAATAAGATTTGAATCATTGAGAGTATCTTATTGATTCGAATTATTATTATCATAAGAATATCATAATATTCCATCAGTATTCTTTTCAATAATTCAAGCTCGTTCTCTGGATTTAGGGTTAATCCAGGAATACAAATTTCCAATGATTTGATAGTTAATTTTTCTTCCCCTTTTGTTCTGTAAAATATTTTCTTATCATTTATATTTCTGTTTAAGGTTAATTTAATCATCATCAAAAATAATGGTCTGTTGTAGCTTTCTAAAAATCCAAATATATGTTTCATTGGAAATCGTCTTGTGAACTTCTTTTTTTAAATTATAAAAGGCATTTCTTCTTTTAAATCTTCTATTGCCTTTATTTTGATCTTCATTAGTTTTATCTGGAATTCATTCACTCTCCTGTTCTTTCATCAGATTGATCTAATAATATTAAATTTAACATTCTAAATATTTCTCCAACACTTTCAATATTTTCAATTTTATGTGTTCCCTATGTTAATCTCACAAAATTAAATAAATTAGGAAAGAAATTATTTTCTAAAGTTATATTATGGTCTTATTCTACAACAGTAGCATTTTTTATTACAAATATCTATAGGATTTGAAGTTTGTTGATATTCAAAAATGATATCTTTGGGTTGGTGTAAATTTGATTCTGTAGTTAATTATGAGTTAATTCCATGTTTAAATTTATATAACAATTTGCATCTAATTTTGCTACCATTTTATAAAACAAAATTTAATTAATTCATAAAATTCTTAATTCATAAAAAACATTCTATTTGGTTTGCCTGTGGTGACAACTTTAAATGATAATTATTTAATCCTTTTCTCGATGTTTTAAGTTTATTTTGAATTACGGAATCATTTTATTCATTTTTATTTTGTACATCTTTAAGATCCGTTAAATATTTAATTTTCAAAAATTGTTGAACAGAAATTCCTACTTTCCTTAAAACATCTGGATATATATCTATATCTTGAACAGGGAAGCTTCATTCCCTTTTTAGTCTTTCTTCATCAATTCTTCCATGTATTAAATTATTGAAATTTTTATTTAATTTAATAAGAGAACTATCAGCTAAATTTAATTGATTTTCCCCTTTATGTTTAATAATTAAAAATTCTTATTAATTAATAATTAAATTTTGGAACTTTACTTTGTAGAAAATTTTCATTAATACCTTTACCATCTCTTCCTAAAAACGCTTCTGAATTTATATAAAAACCTGCACAGTTTATGTTACCAGGAGTTGCATTTATCGAGAATTAAAAATTCTGAATAACCTCATTTAAAGTTTTATTTGTTTCATTAGCAGTTGTTTTTAAGTCTCCAATTTCTTCCCGTACAAGTATTGGCTAAAGTAAATAACATACTCGTGGGAAGTCAGTAGTTCCTTCATGGTAACACAGTACCCTTTCTCGTGACTAGTCAGTTATCGAGAGCGATATGCAGGCATAATATTTATTTAAAAAACTACACTAATCAGCCAACCAATTATTTAAACAAATATAACGTCACTTATATAAATTAAAGAAGTTTAGTTTCTGCTCATTATGTTTCAGCTTCATCCTAAACATGGGAATCCAGATTAAAAGAAACCAATAAAAACTTAGAATTGTTTACTGATCAAACAATGTATTAGATGATGGAAGAAGGAATAAGAGGTGGAATATCATCAGTAATGGGTAAATGACATGTTAGAGCTAATAATAAATATACTAATCCTGGATGTGAAAATTATAAAATAATTGATAAATATGAAGCAAAGAAATTATTAGAAATTGAGAATAATGGTGGAATAATACTACCAGAAACATTTGATAAAAAATTATTTAATGTGTATTGATGCTAATAATTTATATGGATGGGAAATGAGCTATAAACTCCCCCATGAAAATTTTAAATGCGTGGAAGAAAAGTCTTAAATGAAATAAATAATACTTTAGAAGAATTTACTTCAATATTAAATCAATCACCACCCGATTCAGAAAAAGGATTAATTTTAGAAAATACTCTTGAATATACAAATGAAATTAAAAAAACAAACAATAGATTTTCTTTTATCCCCAGAAAAAAAAGAAAGTCAATTTTGAAATGTATGGTGAAAATCAGGAAGAACAAATTTAAAGGAAAAGATACCTCTATCTGAATTATTAATCTGTGACCAAATAGATAAAACCAATTATGTTGTCCACTATAGAAATCTGCAATTTTATTTAAAAATGGGGATGAAAATAAAACAAATATATGGAATATTATTATTTAAACAGAAACCATGGTTGAAAGAATATGTCCAATCAAACACAAATCTAAGAACTAAAGGAACAAGTGATTTTGAAAAAATATTTGGAAATTAATGAATAATAGTTTCTTTGGAAAACCAATGGAAAATATTAGAAGTCGAGAAAATAATTCACTGATCCAATAAAAGCTAAAAAACAAAATACAAAACCAAAATATAAAAGATTCAAAAAATATAGTGAGGAATTATTTGCAATTAATTATCATAAGAAACAAGTGAAATTAAATAAATCAATTTATTTAGTATTTTGCATTTTAGAATTAAGCATATTATTAATGTATAAATTTTATTATAATTTAAAACCTAAATACAAAGAAAATATTGAAATATTATATATAGACACCGATTCATGCATAATAAATATTAAAACAGAAGATATCTTTGAGGATTTAAATGATGATGAAGGTATAAAGACCATTCAATTTGGTATAGGCAATTGCTTCTCGATACATTTTAATTAATTTATTTTGTATTAACAGAAATTTTTTTCAACTCTTAACGATATTTTTCCTTTAGTGCTTCTTTTTGTGCTTTATTTACAAATTTTATGTTATTTTTTTAATCTTCAAAATTTCTTCACGTAAATCTTTAATAATATCTTTATGTTTAATAATTTCTTCATCAGTTAATATATTATCCTCCAAAGCTTTACTTGGAATAAATATAATCTATCAATATCATGTTTAATCACTTTTCAAACTTCTCTATAATATTTCTTTGTTTTTACTACTTAAACCAATATGTAATGATTAGTCAACAACAGATTGTATTATTATAAATAAACTGACCCCAACTTTACGATATAAAGTAATTGTAGATAAAATCCCAATACCCGAAAGAGCTGTTAATATTCCTAAAATCCACCAGATATTAAAATTGAATTTTTTAATCCACTTTCAACTTTTGTCCATTTATTTTTTAATTTATTATAATGACTTAATAATTCTTCTACAACTCTTTTTTCATCTATACAATTTTTAATTCTAAGATTGTTAATGTTTACCTTTAATGTATCATTTTCATAACTTAGATAAGATGGATCCATATTCTGTGAGTCTAGTGGTGCACTTGGAATATTAAAATTATCAAGAATGGGATAAAGTTTTTGATTCTCCATTTTATTTAATTAAATATAAAATTTAATAATACAACAAGTCAGCATAATTTTCTGAAAATAAATCTATGATTTCTAATCTTTCTTCATCAGTTAATTTCCCATTAATCATTATGAATTCCATAAGATTGCTCTTTGTTGATCTATCAGGAAATATATTGCTAATAAATAAATTAATTTCATTTGGTTTATCTAATTCTTTAAGAAATTTATTATTTATGTAAACAGAAAACTTTCAATTCTTTGATTTATTATTAAATTTATAAATTCATAAATTAATAATCTGGGTTTAGTAGTCCTTACTTCCCATGTCTTTCTCAAATAAGATTTAGAACATGAGTCATAACATATAAATTCTGTTCTATAATTATTATCCAAAAAACATTTCCATTTTTTGTTCCAATACAAACTCCTTTTCCACTAACAGACTGAACAAGAAATACAAAACTAAATCACTCAAATGTTATCCCCTCCAAGTGCTTTAGGAAATTTAGCCTCATAAGTAAAATTACTACCATCACCAATATAATTTTTTTCGATATTATAAAATTTCCAGAAGCAATATAATTTTAAGATATTTAAAAATTAAGAATTTGCCTTAAGATATTTTTCGAAGTTTTTAGTTGAATTATCATAAAAAATAAGATCTTTATTTCTAAAACAATTAATTATCTTCCTCTCCTTTAAACACATATATACCCGTTCACCCACTTCTTTCTCAGTGATAAAAATTTTAGTTGGTTTTCTTAGATCAATGAAAGGTTCTTTCAATTTTTAAATATCATTAGTATTTTTAAGGAAATTATTCCATTTTTCTTCTAATTCCCCTCCAGATTGAACTCCAATTTTTTTCTTCATAATCTCTATAAATTCTGCTTTTGGTTTCTTTCTATAAAGTTCAAATTTTTAAGTTCTTCAAAAATTAATGTTATTTGTTTTCATTTATCGTTTTGTTACCATTTATCATTGTAATTATTGATTTATATAATGAATTAAGTTTATTAGTACTATGTTTGTTATCTTTCATTAAGTAGAAATCCTCTACGTTTTATTAGTTTCAATAATTTCTTTCTCAAAATGCCTTTAATTTCGTTGATGCATTTCTCAAGATATTTCTTATTAACAGCATCTGTTTCATGTTTTGGATCAACCAAGTTTGTTATTCTATAATTGTTTAATTCTAAATTACCTCTCATGTCATCACCTTTCTTTTAAATATATTTTCTATCATAAATTTGTTCTTTAGCATTAATCATTTCTTGAACATTTCTCATATTATTTATTGAACTATTATCAAATTTGTGAACTATAGACATTTTTAAATTCACAATTTAAAGGACGGAAAATACTTTTTCGATTTCATTTCTTATGTGATCAATAATATAATCAAATTGTAATTCATTATCTAAACAATATAAAACCTACATAGATAATTGTTCACATAATTCTCCCTTTGTTTGTATTTGGATTTTGTAATAAACAAAATCAGACTAAAAGAAATTCTAAACTTCTTTAGTTGGTAAAATTCCATAAAGATCAAAATAAATTTTATGTGATTTATTTATTGAAAACCAATGAGAATCCTTTTCTTTTGTAGTCTCTAAATTCATTATTATATATTTTTTTATCAGTAAAATTCTTTAACTCATTTCTCAGAATAATTTCAACATCTAAATTTAAATCATCAGAAACATCCATTAGATCAAAATAAGTATTATCTAGAAAATTTATTAAGTCTTTTAATCTATTTTAGAAATGGTATTAGGTGTATTAGTATGATTCCGACTTTTACAAGAATGAGTTAAAATTTATATTTCAATGAATAAATTTAATTGTTATCATTTATTAATTGTAAGGTCATATATTGACTAATTGATAAACACATCTCACTTTATTTAAATATATTTTGTTTAAATAATACAGCAATTTAAAATGTCCAAATTT
>JBBMOY010171121.1:0-12363 GCA_037951405.1 Platydemus manokwari | reverse complement strand
CATAACATTTTTGATTATTTTCAGTTTTTCTTGTATTCTTTTTACTATGATTAACTTTACTCATAAAATCTAATTATAAAATAAAAATTAAAAAATATAAGTCAAATAGTTTAAATAAATAATCAAGTAACAATAAATTAAAACGAAAGATTAAATTAAAAATAATAATTGATTAAAATATTATTTAAAATCATTTTATTTTAAATTGTAAAAAAGATTTTTAATTATATTTTAACTTTAATACTTATATTATGACAGAAAATAATGAAGTTCATAGATTTAGTGCCAAAATTCAATCACAGTTAAGTTTCATGCATTATAATTTTCATTTTATTTTCATTAAATGTAATCATAATTCTATATTTTTCCCGTGTTTTCAACTTTGATTTAAGATAACTTATTTGAAAGAAAATCAATAGTGAAATTTAGAGATTTTCAATAATCATTGGTAGAATAGAAATTTAAGATTTAGAGAAAGAAAATTTTGGATATATGATTTAAATTAAATTTGTTTTATTGATAATATAATTGTTGATGTTGTCTTGGTTTCTGTTATTTTTTCATCATTTTCGAACATATTGTCGGATTTTAGGTGATCAAAGGCTGTTAATCAGCTTAATAGCGTGAGTTCTCAATAGTCAATTTATTTGTTTAGTTTTTAGTTAAAAGACACAAACACAAATTTACTTTTCAACTTTTATTAAATATCAAATTACAAAATTGATCACACAGACGAATTTTTTATGACAATAATTATAATCATCTTGCTGAGATCGCAATAACTTTACTGCAATCTTAATTATTTTAATCAATAAATGTTGAGATGAATTGGTTGGGTCCGGAAGGGTAGAATTCTTTTGGGAATTTAATAAAGTTAATTAACAAAAGTTTTGACAAATTAATTTATTTTACAAATAAGTCTTGATAGATATTTCGCAAAAATATTAATTCAAATATTACAACTTGTCTGTTCAGATTTCAAGAATTTGTAAATTTTTGTTATTTGTCAGTTCAAACTTCAAATTTTATATTAGTGATTTGTGAACGTTTTTCGTCAACCCATACTGGCGTATTGTTGACTTGGGGTTCTTTGTACCCGAGAATCATTTGAAAATTTTATCATTTTTGTATCACTATTTTAAATTTTAAAACTATTTGGTGATAATAACTGTGACATTTAAAATTCTTAATCGATTAAACTTTATTAATTTTCTAATTTTTATTTAATTTACCTGTTGAATTTTAGGGTTTGTGAACTTAACCAAACAAATGAGTTTGACTAAGGGTAATCTGATGTAAAATAAAATTAGCCTTCTAAAGATATCAGTCTATTTACTAAATCAAAAGGCAGACTTCTTATAGGATGGCCTGTTGTTGAAATCAAAACAAATCATGGAACCATTTTAATATGTTACAGAAATCAGAATAATAAATAAATTGACTTAATTACCAAAACAATCACACTACATTACATATAGATAGATAGATGTTTTTCATTCTTTATTGAATACTCAGTATTGCTAAAAAGCTCATAATAGATTTTTATGAATTCTCCAGAGATTGTTGCTTCTGTTTCTAGACAATCGAATCGAAAAATTCAGGTTTTTTCTTCGCAGAATTATTAAATTAAGTTTTTTGTCGAGATTTTTAAGCACGAAAAATTATAATTTTTCTAATCTATTTATACTATTTTAGAAGTGGAAATCCTACTTAAGAAATTTAAAATCTTTTAATTTTTCCACTTTGATTTAAAACCTAATTTTATTTTTCGTCAAAAATTAACTTTTTTCTTTTATTAATTTCTATAATTTTAGAAATTCTACGAATTTTTAGATAATTCCAGTGAATTAATATTAGAAATTCTATAATTAATTACCATGGTGATAATTAGAAATTATTTTATTAGTATTTTAAGCAATTCTAATTTTTTGTGAATGATTTTTTACTATTACTTAACGTAATTTATTAATTATTTTGTGATGTCCGAATTTTAATTATTTTATTGTTAATAAAATTATTATTTATTGCCTATATATTATTATACTACTACATATACAAAAATACTATTACATATATAAAGATGCAAGAAAGGACTTTGGATATAAAAAATATAGGGGACAGCTTGGATAGTTTAGTTTAATAGAAATATCTGTGATCATTGTCCTCATCGATGTCCACATACTCATGGAACTCCCATCATTTTATGGAACTACTGACTCTTCAGAGATTGTTGGCTCACTCTTGATTCTTCCGATTTTCTTGCCCCAAGTGTCCTTTTTGGGCTTGGATCCACAGTATACAATACCGTCCTAGTTGCCCTCATCCTCCAGATATATTTTTCCTGTTTTGTCCTGGCCACCTTATTAATATATCTTATTCATCTTTAATCAATTTTTTTATAAATGATAATATATATTTTTTAATCACACAGATAAAATTATCATTTTTTGTACATTGATAATTATAATCAATAAATGTCATTAATCAACAAAGATAAATTGATTTAATATCAAAATCAATAATTATCAATAAATGTCAGAATATTTGTATTGAATTGGATGTTATTGAAAAAGAATTCAAAGATTGAGATTATCTAAGCCTAAGCTCCAGCTTTTTACCTTTCCTTTCTATCTTTCTCTAGTTCTTCCCAGACTTTTCTAAACTGCTCCAATGTTACCACATGTTGTCAGCTGCGGTTTCTTTATCATTCTCTCTCTGTTAGCCCATATTTTCTCGATATTGCAGTATATCTCACCGATTCTGTCTCGGTATTTTATTTCTTCTAATGTTTATATGGGCTAACAGTCACGGGCATTTTCTTACCATCCGGTGCACTAACGTTTTCGCTCTCTGAGTGTAGTACCAGTTTGCCCATGTTTCCTCGATCTTTTCAAATTTATATTCCTAAATTTGACATGTAATTACAAATAATTTTCTTATAGTATTCCTGTAAAGAATTCAATTTTCACAGTACGTAAATAATCACGAAATTTGTAAATACACCAATTTTGATTATATTCTGATTAAGTCATTGACAACTACAAAAATGAAATTCTTATTTGTAATGTGTACAACTGTGCTCATTTTTGGATAATTATATTTTCTAGTAGAATAAAAGTCAAACAAATTGAACAATTTTGGTTAAAATTGCACGAGTAACCTGGCACGCAAACTCTACTAATTAATGATTTTTTATTGAATATTCAACTCTGTCAATACATACAAGTAAAAAGTACACGCATTTCAATGCACAATGGAAAATAGAAATCTGGAAATCACCAATCAAAGTCATTGAGCTAAAATCTGATATATTGATGACAAATGGAAGTAAAAATAGTCGCATTACCCTAGCACATTACCTTTTATCCATTAAATCAACCGAATCTAGCCAGCATTCGACAATCTTTCTGGTCTGTGGCTTATTGCTTAATTTTTTTGATATCACAACTCTCTGATATGATTTGTTCTTGTTCATGGAACTTAGCGTGACATTTGGAATCGTAATTGTTTATCATTATTTTGATAAACTGATGTCGACGTTATTCAAGTAATTTGAAGTCACTTGTTGAATTTTAAAAAAAAATCAATAAATAAAATAATTTCGAAAATAAAAACGACAATCAAGTCACACAGAACAATTTCCATGAATCGCTTCAGATCGACTTCTTCATCATCAGCAAAAAACAATGTTTAGAATTTATCACGAATCCCATCAATTTCGAAAATCTCATCCAATAAAATTTATTTGATAAAAAATCGTTTGATAAAACAAGCCGATTGTCACACATCGTCGTTGAAATATATTTTCAAGGTGTTCAATGAAGCATGACACATATACTGGTGTTCAATGAAGCATGACACATATATTGGTTTTCAATAAAGCATGATACATATACTGGTGTTCAATAAAGCATGACACATATATTGGTGTTCAATGAAGCATGACACATACTGATGTTCACTGAAACACGAAAAAATCGAATTTCGTTCCCGTATTCTAACAAATGTCAAAAAACAATTTGAAAATAACTGATATGGCAAACAGACAACACAATTCAAATCAAGAAAATCCAAAATCACATTTATTAAGAGCCATTATTATTGAAAATATAACCGACAATCATCTTTGAATTGATATCATCGATAACATCTTCCGTTATTTCTTTTGCAATCACCTGAAATATGGACAAATCGAATTATTTGGCCGAAATTTTCGTCAAAACTTCCTACTTTAAACCATGGTTTGCTGCGTTCTTTATCATATGGGACGGGAATATTTTCGATTTTAAGTGCCAGATAAATTGCACTCACAGCCATCTAGTAGTAAACATCGATAAAGATCGGCTAACAGTTGATCAAAACGAATACCTGAAGAGCAGTATATTCAATAGAAAACTGATTGAAATACGAATCTGATATAAACGACCAAGCCATGGCAATGATCAATTTGTATTTCGTTTTACAATCTATCAAACTACGATCGATCCAATTCATGAGCGATTCACCAATTCTCAACAAATGCAAATAAGGCAAATCAACAGCCAAATTAAATTTCAACAAACGAACGACATATAATTCAGAATTTCGAATGGATTTCTGTAATTTTTCTAAACATGGACCAATCTCAATTCCCTGTTTATCTTTATGAATAGTTCTGATTCATATTCAGAAAATTATTAGCTTGATAAATTGCATAAAATTTTATTTCAATCTCACTTATAGTATGCCATAACTATTTCACTAGCACGACGATTTTCCTCATTGCATTTCAAAGCCAAACGCAAACATCCTAACATTATGGTCTGAAATAAATCCATACAAAATTGAAAATAAATATTTAACGAAGTTTTTAAAATTACACTGATAGTTGGTATTTTATTATGTAAATCTTACATGCAAATTGAAATCTTTGAAATTAAATGTTTTGTTAATTTGATGAAAATATGTTGCTGTTGTAGCAAATACAAGATCGTCGGCTTCTAATCTCATTACAACCTCCTTTAAAATTAAAATTTGTGCAAAAACCTTTTCTGGCATCTAGACTTTTAAATTAATATAATTTAAAATTCATAAAATTTAAACAATAAATTATTGAATTAATGGGCTTATAAGTCAAATACTTTACCGTAACCTGAGATTTTAATATTTTATAAAAAAATTTATGAAAAATATAATAAAAATTATTTTGAAATTTAATATTATTTACCAAATATATTCTTATAACGAAAGTAATGGGCATACTTTGCTGAGGTTTATTGTAAATTTAATATTGATACTACGTTTTATTATTAGTATATTATATTTAAGTTTAAGTAATGCTAAGATCAATAATGCTAAGAAGTAGTCATGAACTTGAATTTAGTGAGATCAAAAATCCACGTTCATTACATTACACAGTTTTAATACAAACCAGCCTGCCGCCAATTTCGATTAAGATATAGAGTCTATTCTAAAATAAATAATAACTATGACATTATCGAGTAGATTTAGGAGATTCATACAAACACTATCCGATTCTCCAATGTAGAAACTATAAGGAGTAGATATCTATAAGTAGATGGATTGGTGCTATCGATTTATTAAACTCTCTTAGTTACTCATCAGCAGCACATATTAGGCAGCATTACCCATGCCTCTTTTGATTGACATAAGTCAATTTTATTCAATTCATTAGAAGAAAAATTTCCCAGCAAAGCTATTTGATGTAAGCATCAGCTGGTAATTATTCATTTGATACATTTTGAGGGTTTTGGCTTTTATTATTATTATTATTATTATTATTATTATTATTATTATTATTATTATTATTATTATTATTATTTTTATTTTGAATTATGATTTTAACAATTACTATCTGTGTCTTAATCAGCATATTATGTCCTCTTGACCCTCAGGCAGTATTTTGACCTTAACTAATTGATCTTCCATTGTCTAGGGCGATAAACAACTTTTATAAAGATAAGTGGAAATGCGTAGATAATGATTTAATGCTTTAAACCATATTATTGTCTCTTTAATTGTCTCAGATACGATGTTAATGATTTTGCCAGTCTCATTTAATTTATTTGACACTGAAATACTTCCAAAAGGTGCTGAATGATAATGATAAATTTATGCATGAAATTGTGGAACTATATGACCAACTACCAATTGAATAACTGAATGCGTTTTATCAATCAAATGTTTATTATACATAAAAATTTAATTCCAATGCTTTATCTTTCAGGAATACTGCTTTTGTACAGGGCATAAAGTTCCGAACTGGGTCGTAGAACGGCTTATTTTTGAAAAATTAATCAGGAAACGGCTTCTTTATAATGATTTTTGAATTGTCAAAGGCATTAGTTGTTACTGACCTTGTATACTACATTGCAGAGACGGGGAAATAATGAATGAATTATTTAAAATGAGATCTGTATTTCCGTTTTAATTATTACTATTATCCAACTGTCAATTGCTACAATGAACTGACTGTAATTAAAATTGTTATAAAATAGTTATTATGTGAGTTTTATTATATTTTATTCTTCACCATTACTTCAGGATGCGGGATTTATTTAGCGTTTTATTGTAGATATTTTTCTGGTTGTCATTTGAAACGCGGGATTAATTATTTATTCTAAACTATTTTCAAAGTTAAATTAATCTAATTTACCAAAAATATTATTATAAACCAAAATTATTACTAAACTAAATAATATCCGAATCTTATTTCTAGAATTATTATTATTATTATTAAACTACTGTTCCTAAATTAACTATTAATCTAATATTTAATTATGACTTTGATCTTTGAATTTATGATTTACCATTCCATTATTATTAACATCTTCCAATAATTCTTGTACAAATACAGAAAAAAAGAATAAAAATTAAATTATGATTCTCAATTTACAGATATAAAAATTTTATATTTTACAACACTTAGATAAAAATAGTTTGATATTAATATACATCTAAGCAATATCGTGCAAATGTTTACAATATCTATTTCTTTTAAATCCCAACAATTTTATAATTAATTCAATCTATCGGTTTTCCTCCTTTCTTCTGTATCACCTGGTTTTGGTAGTTATCCGCATTACTGGTTTTTCATTACCCACCTTGTCCAGAATTTTTTGTGTTATTGCTGCTTTTTTAATTGCTATATACGTACATAATTTTACTCTCGACAATACGATTTTATAATTTTCAATTCTTTGTATTATTGGGGAAAAAGATAGATTATTTTAAACATATTCTTATGCTGTATTAATTCAGAAATTTCTTTCTTGTTATCGACATTCTGGCCAACTTTTTGGTCAGCCATAGAGTTAGTTTACTAAACCTGATAAATCTTAGTGTTTCGTCTTGTTAAAACCAACTTTTCATTAGTTAGTTTCCGTTTAACGATTGAGAACCCTTTTTAAAATCAGTCAACAACAAATAATAATTTTTGATTTGATACGTACATTAAACTGAATCATAATAACTCACACAAATGGTAACTTAAGCATGTGGTTTTTACATCATATACAATCAATATTAATTTGTTATCACCATGTTTTTTGAATCTTTATCTTACCTGGACTCCAACAGATACAGGTTGTCATCGAAATTTAATCCTTAGATATTATCAAATAATATTTAAAATATAAATATTAATTATAAAATAGCACAATACAAAACATTAAAATATACTTGGTGAACTGAAATAATTTTCAAAATTAGCACATAATCAATAATATGTTGTATAAGCCCAATAACCTCAAGATAAAAGAAAAGGGCGTGCCGCTTAGATGTTGCGGGGAACAAAATACTGAGTCACTTACCAGAGTTTAAAAGACCGCAAAGGTAGCCATATCCGTGGATCCGCAGTTAATTAAAAAATTAAATAAAAAATTAAGTAATTGAAAATAATATCTTCCGAATAATTGGTTTGAAATGAAATCCACACTGGAAACGGATAAATAAAAATAATAAAATTCTTCTGAATAAATGTCCAAGCGATACTGTAAGTTTAGATATGTAGTACCAATTTTGTGTACACTTAATATTGTGCTAGAAAAATCGCGTCACATTTTTGCATACCGTTTTTATTTTATATCATCTGTGCGTTTTATGAGTCGTGTCGCTATTTCTAGTAACATTCTATGTTTAGTATCATGTGTTATTATTGTTGGTATTTGTTATACCTGAGTTACTATTTTTAGCTATCATGGTTATTTATAGTATCATTTGTGACTATTCTATTTTGAACAAGGCCCTGACTTTTATTTTTAGATTTGAGTTGAATTTTGCTATGACCTAAAGGTCAGTGAAATAATTGGTGCAATTAAACAAATCGAAAAAATTATGTATATTTTTTGAAAAATTTTACTCTTTCTGATTTTATATCGAAATTTTTTTCTGCTTGTTGTTTATGTTTATTTGATTTCCCAAGTGCCTCGGATCGTTCCTTTATAAAATTTTTAACAGCTGTTTAACCAATAAATATTATAGTATAATAAGTAAGGTACAAATTGTATTATAAATCAATATAAAAATTAAAATTAAAGTTGTGAAATATAAAAGATGTATTAATAATCCAAGTAATTATAAGCAAGAAAAACCATCAATACAGATTTTTTAAGCCATGCCCGATGTAGCCATCAATTATCACTTTTTATTGATAAATTTGTTTTCCAGGCTACGCGATGGTGGACAGCAGTCATTTAAAGTATTTCTAATTGTCAAGCTACTACTGAAATGTGTCTGTATAGGAATCCCACATATATGCAATGCCGATGATTCTTGCAATAAGACAAAGGTGGAAAATTCAAAGTTATCAATAAATTATGTGCAAATCACTCTCAAAGCATGAGAAATATGTCATTTGCTATTTCAAGAAGAATTAATTATTTTTGACTTATTTGGAAAGATTAACGCGTTAGGGAATTCGTAGACGTATTTAACGAATCTTAAATTACCTACAGTAGATGTACTATATTGGTATTTATGAAAGATTATGGCAATGACAATCAGAAATAGATTCTGGGCTGTTAAAGCAAGATTGCATTTTTGACGTTAGATTTGACTAATTCTTGAGAGAGAGCTTAGAATTTTGTGCACTACAAATATATTATTTTTTCCTCCCAAATTTATCTAACACTGTATTACAACCATTAGGTTATTGCATCTCTCGATGATTAAATTAACTCAAAACTATTTGAGTTTTTGATGTCGAATGAACCTGTTCGAAAGAATATGATTTAAATGGCATCCTTTTACAATAAACGAACCAATTTTTCCTGCATTATTATAATATTAGGAATTATATTTAGGAGTATTATGAAGAAACGACAGAAATATATATTTAATTTCACAATATACAAGTAAGTATCCAATAACAAAATAATAAAAAAATAAAATTAATAGAAAAAGTATTTCGAATTTTGAACAAAAAGTGCCACACCACTCATAAATGACCTTGAATCTTTAAAGAATTTAGTTTCAATATATGTTCATATTTTTCATTTATTCATTTTTTCATAAACAAGTATGTAAGGGCAAATATTTTTGTCGAAAGATGCAACATGTACTGATTCATCATCAGTTAAAAACCAAGACCCTTTGAAGTTTCTGTAGGTAACATAGTGGCCATTGTCATAGGTTCCAGTGTGACATATGACAGCATGCAGCCGATAATCAACTTGATCATTCGAAATTCTAAACATAAAAAGATTTTCAATAAATTAAAATTTTGCGACCAGAAAAAGTTAGAACTAGACCAGCTAATGAAAAATGAATGTTTTTTATATGATCTACTTTTTTGTCGAACTTTATATTTATTCTGGTTGAATCATATTTACTCACTCAGTGCTATCCAATTCCTTCACAATGGAAAGATTCAATTTCAAAACCTTATCATACTGAATATGATATTCGGGTTTTTCTAATGATTTTGTGATGGGATTTAATTTCATTGCCGAAATTTGAAGAATCAGTACTTCGGGTGTTTTCTTATAAAAGTACATTTGAGAAGTTTTTAAAGAATCTCCATCAATTGCACTAGGAGATAAATATTCTTTGATCAGATATTTCAGTTTAACTCCGGGTAGCTCTATTAATGAGGGCGTTCTCAATCAATGAGAAATTCAACTACAAAAGCACTACTTTCATAGGCCCCACATAAGCTTAATGACAAAGCAATATGGTATTGGAGTGAATCATTTAAGCTTCGTCCCACTGACCGATGAACCATTGCAGATTTCAATGGGGGTTCTGCCTGAAATAAAAGTTAACTTTCATTTTTTAGAGCAAAAATTTAGTCTAAGTAATTTTTTATTACGATTTTTCAACAGCTCGATTTTTATCAGAGAGAGTTACTCTATTTCAAGGATCTATAAGATTTACATTCAGAAAAATATATTTCTAATTTTGAAATATTAAAAAAAAATGTAACAATCTTTTCTCACACGAATTTCAATGATTTAAAATAATAAACTTAGAAAGGTTTAAACGATGTCAGTCTCGATCAGAATAATTTCATATCTAATCGATTTAAACAAAATATAAACACAAATATGTTTTTGATTAAATTGTCGTTGTTAATAGTTTAAGGATTTTTATAATATCGCTTTTCTTAAATGAATCTTTTTAATAAACCCTACATATAATAACCATATTTTGTCCAACTTGATGACCATCATTATACATTTTTTGACAATAAAACCGTTACCATATCTCTAATTATAAGCCATGTAATAAAACTTTGTTATTTTGGATCATTTTTTCCCAGGAAATTGACTTCATACATGTATTGGTCATTCTTCCTTGTGCTAAGCGAAACGTTTTCATTTTTATAGAATATTAAATAATAATTGGTTAATAGAGCAACACATAAAACTCGAAAGTGTTTTCAGGCTAATGTAAATAATGAAAAAAACCTCAGTTTCCGCCTGTTTCAAATCACTGTGAACCGCATTAACGATCACAGACATCAGATGAAGAACATCCTGAAGTAGATTTATTCATTATTAGGTTGATTTTTTATAATACTTGCTGCGAAGTTTTATTCCATCCGATAAAGTTGATTAGAGATTTTAAAAGTTCCGAATTGGTCTCTATTCTGGGATTTTCGGATTCATTATTAATTCCTAAATAGAGAATCAGCATCAAGGCTGTTCATGAGAAATTCTACCTTCCAAAAGACTGAGAAGAATTTTCAAGGTTCTGCTATAAGGAATAACGAGTTTTGCAGATTTAAACTGCTCTGTAATTTTATCACTTGAAGCCAGTGCTTGTAATGCAGCATTAATGTAACAATTATTATTATTATTCTCTAATCCTATCGGACTTCCTAAAAGATAATTATAAAGTATTTCATCATTACCAAATCACACAAAGAAATAATTTATTGTTAATCGCTAACCTTGTCCGTGGTATTCAGATACCATTTCATTTTCATTTTCTTGGTTTTCTGTATTTTCGACATCACTATTAATTTCACTGTTACCTGATCCTTCCAAATCTAAATAAACAAATAAAATATCAATTGTAATTATTGGAATTATGTTCTTCACAATAATCAATACAATTTCAAAAATAATTACAATGGATATAGATCAGGATATTCTAATTTTTCAATATTAATGGAATTAAAATCGTATATTTTAATGTGTTCCAATTTTTTCTCATAAAAACCGAAAATGCTTATCACATTTTTCCTATAGATTTCAACGTCTTTCAACGAATTTTTAAAAAATTCTAACGTTAATTATCACTTTTAGTATGTCCTAAATTCGGGGCTACTTGTTCATGAATAGCAGATTCTTCCTTTAATTAAAATTTAACAAATTCGATAGTACCAAGCATAATAACTAATCATTAACTGAAATAACGAATTAGAAACGTCACCAGAGTCCCAGACCAACACGATTCCTAAACTACCAGCTATTACATAAGATGATTAGTGTAAATTAACGATTATTTAAGAGCCGTTGAATTTATTGCGATTATTGATTTATATAAAAACATTTTTGGCGACAAATTTAATTCAAAAAAATATTTTATTCACAAGCTTTCGATTTTAATTTGAGCAAATAGGTCATAGATGTTTTGATAATTGAGACTGAACTACAATGAAAAACACTCGCGATGTCTGATTTTTATTATTAAAACAAAATTAATCAGACATGATCATTTTAATAAAAAATGTATTGATATTAAAAAAAATATAAATAATCAATATAATTCGTGTGAATATTTTGACTAGATATACTTTTGTGATTTGAAATTCATAAATTTGTTTTTAATTCAAAATTTATGAAACAACAGCATGGGTTTGATTCTTAAAAGATCAAATGTAGAAAAGTTTAGCAGAGATTGCAGAGAAGATAAATC
>JBBMOY010170010.1:0-12367 GCA_037951405.1 Platydemus manokwari | reverse complement strand
CATTACTTAAGGATTATATAATGAAAGTTATTAATCACTTTATATTATGTTAATAGTTTTCAAGAACACAGGTTAAGAATTAAGATGGTAAGTTCCTGTATATTACCAAACCATAATAAAATTTTCTAGCAAGAAACATGAACAATCATGTCTCCATAACAAAGAGCCATTTGACAAGGTAACCTAATAGTAAAAAAGATAAAAGTGCATTATAAACGATTGTCATCCAATCAAAATATAGATTGACAATCGAAACTTCACATTTCAAAGTGACAAACGAGAGGAAAATCCAACAAAAGAATCAAATATAAAAACATCATCGCATTTCCAATAAATAATTTTAATTTAATTAATAATTTTATTACATTTATTCTAAAATTTATTATGAAGCAGTACAAACGAATTACAGTTATTATAAATACTGGAGTAATAATGGTGGAATTTTAAGAATATCGATTTCTTTTCGAAGCAAACTCTCTTTCCCAATATCAAAGCTCATTTGATATTGTTAATATTTATCATAATTAAAAAGATTTATTTATTGTAGCATTCGAATAAAATTTGTTATTTAGATCTTGCTCAGTTTTGCGTATAATTGTTAGTATAATTAATTAAAAACAGACCCATATTACACTCGCTCATAGTTCTCTTACAAATCAGGAATTGGGGAGATTTATTCACACACTATCAACCTGTGATATATCTCAATTAAGCATTTCTCAATTTTCATCAAACACCAAATTCAAAATCTCATCAATAAAAAACAGGATTATGAATTTAACCACCACGAACTAATGGACCGAAATGTTAAGTATATGCTTTAGAATTTAATTACAATACACAGTTCTTTAATTTTGTTAGCTTTAAAATGCGCTATCACGTGGTTGCATTTCCTTCTGTTTTGATAAAGTCAAGCTATTATGAATTAAAATCTAAGTAATTTATTTTTAAACTTCCTTTTGAAATTTATAATCTTTGATACAGAAACATTGTTCACATTACAATCGCATTTAAAAGTTATTAATGTAATGGATCTTCTAAATTTTAACCATTCTAGAACATTCTGATTGTTAATATTGTTAACTTGGTTTTTCCAATAAAAAGAACTTTCACAGTCTATTAAATTTTAAATGAAATTGAGAATATTTTTAACATTTTTTAAATAATTATTTAAAATATTACTCAGAACATAAATTAAAAATTCGGATTCTTTAAGGGTACACTGTACTTTGAAAATACGAACAAATATTTTGTAATAAAATGACTAACTGAATTATTTTTTGAATAAAAAAATAATGAAAACTTGGTTATGTTTATAACAATAAAATAAAAATTTTGGTCTCACAACAAGTGATCTGGGGTTTTTTAAAAGAAGACTCATCCACTATTTTCCTGAGGTCAAAAATAGATGATCTGAATAATGTCAAAATGAATATTAATAAAATTGTGCAATTAATAAGTTTTAAGTTTAAATTGTATGTATTTTAAAATTTACCCTTTTTAAAATTGCATCTTTGCATGTTGATTTCAATTTATATTCTAAGATTGCTCTAATCTGTCACCGATTGCTAAAAGTGGATAAAGTGATACCGTTTCTAGGTGAGAATTGATTTTAAAAAAAACTTTAATTTTAAAATATTAATTATTATTTAAAACAGGAAATTGTTAAAGTATTTTACTAATTTTTTTGAAAAAAATTTCAATTCAAAAATAATCTTAGAAACATTCTCACTTTTTATTGTAAATAAAAAATAGATTTCACAGCAAGGATCTTAAAGGAAATTTACAGTGAAAAATTATAAATATGATTTTAATTAATTAGGGTTGTTTAAATTATCATTATTTTTAAGCTATCTAGAAGTCATATTTTTTGATAAGTTAAGACTTTTTAAAGTAAGATTTAATTATTTTTAATTTTTCGTTAATTATTTCTACTTATTAAAAATATTTTTTTTCTAGATTATTGGATTTGAATCAAATGTCACCTATGGCAATTAATGAAAATACAGCTACACAGTTATTGGATTTTAGTCAGAAACTTGATATTAGTTTGCTTGATGCTGTTGTCGATTGTATGTATTCTGGGACTGGAACGGAACAAAAAATGGCCGAGAAGATATTAACTACTTTGAAGGAACATCCTGATGCGTGGATAAGAGTTGATTCAATTCTTGAGTGTAGTAATAATCAACAGACAAAATATTATGCTCTACAAATCTTGGAGAATGTAATTAAATGCAAGTGGAAAGTTTTACCTAGAGTACAGTGTGAAGGTAATAAAGATTGTAATTCAATTACGGATATTAAAAATTATTAGGGATTAAAAAATACATTGTGGGTTTGATTATTAAAACATCTAGTAATATGCAGATGCTAGATAGTGAAAAAGTATACTTAGGAAAATTAAATATGATCTTAGTTCAGGTATTTCTATTTATTTTATTATTTAGAGAATTTCGTAATTTAATATCTATAAAATTATTATTGCTTTGAAATCTGATCTGATTTTTTTTACAGATTTTAAAGCACGAATGGCCAAAAAACTGGCCTACTTTCATTCAAGACATTGTTGGAAGTAGTCGTAGTAACGAAGCATTGTGTCAGAACAATATGGTTATCATGAAGTTACTAAGTGAAGAAGTTTTCGATTTTTCACTCGGTCAAATGACACAAACCAAAATCAAGCATTTAAAAGATTCGATGTGTAGTGAATTTTCGCACATTTTCCAACTGTGCCAATATGTTTTGTTTCATTCACAAAATGCCATGCTCGTCGTATCAACTTTGGAAACTTTACTGAAATTTATGCATTGGATTCCATTAGGCTACATTTTTGAAACTAATCTTAATCAGACATTGATAACGAAATTTCTCAACGTTCCTATGTTTAGAAATGTTACTTTGCAATGTTTAACTGAAATGGGTATTAATTGTTTGAATAATAGTTTATAATAGTGATTATATTGAAATTAAAACCGAATCATTAACAAATAATTATAATAAATTAATTCCAATTGGTTTTTATTAAATTTAATTAATAAAATAAAAATAATTAATGATATTTTTGTCGATAATTGTTTAGTGGTTTTGTATATATTGTAGTTAATGTTGTGAATTGATTTGTTATTATCATTTATAATATCATTTAGCAAACGTATCTGGTAGCGAATATGCACACGTGTTTATTGATATTTTTCAAAACACAACGAACGTCTTGAAAGAAGTGAGACGATATTGAATTTTGTGTCGTATAATCGCATATGATCTTTATTCTTCACAGATGCTTGCACCTCAAACGAATATCAAAGAAGCATATATGTATGGACAAGATGATGAACAGAAATTCATTCAGAATATGTCGTTGTTCTATTCGAGTTTATTCATGAATCATTTACAACTCATCGAGTCCAAGGAAGAGTTACAGTCTCACCTGAATGATGCTTTTGAATACATGTTAAATATATCAGAAGTGGAAGAGACGGAAATATTTAAAATTTGCCTTGAATTGTGGAATCATATTGTTGCAGATTTATACAGACAAAATCAGGAGTTGAGTTACAATATGCTTGCTCATAACATAGATATATCACAGAGAAATGCTTTTTATGCATCGATTTTGAGTAGGGTAAGAACGTGATTGCATGGCATCTTTCATGGGATATTTACTGTCATTGATGTTTAGTTGAGAAAAATAATGATTTCTCGTATGGCTCGACCAGAAGAAGTTCTCGTTGTTGAGAACGAACAGGGTGAAGTTGTCCGGGAATTCATGAAAGATACTGATAGCATCAATTTATACAAGAATATGAGAGAATGTCTTGTTTATTTAACTCATTTGGATTATCATGTGAGTTGATTATTTATATTTTATGAATATTTCCCCCCCCCCAAATTTAACTTTAAATTGTTTTCTATTTTAATATATTGATTTGATTTTTCCAAAATTAATAAAATTAGAAGCATTAATTATCTGTCAAAATTGAATTCCATCAGGCTCTTGGAGATTTTATTGATTTCTGAATACCTGGCTATCAATTTATCCACGAGATTTTTATTATTAAAGATTTTATTAAAAATACTGGAATCTTGGGGGGAGAAAGGCTTCTTATTTTTATTTATCCTAATATAGTTGTCATAGAATTGATATGATTTTATTTGTGTACTGATTATAATCAACGGTATCCCGAAATATGAATTGTAAAACATAAAATCACGCGATTTATACAATCATGCATTTGACTGATGAATGTAGACCATGATTTATAAAGAATGGATCAACTTGATACTAATTCTCTATCATTATAAATTGATGTACGAAACTGTATGTGTGAAATGACATTGGTCATATTCGTGACAAATATATCACAAATATTTTATTGAAATATTTCTGGCGATATGGATCTATATATATATATAACATTTTCTTGATTATAATCATATTTGTAGCGATTAGGATTTCATTTGATCTAAATTGTTGATTCTGCTGGCTGAGTAATCTAAGCAGTTCTCATCTATATTTATCAATTAATATATAAATATTAAATCGAAATTAAAACATTAAGAAAAATTATCGATTCGGTTTCCTTATTTGTCCATTTTTCATATCATTATCAACAGAATAATATCTCTCAATACCCATCCAATCATTTTTCATTGATTACAATATATTGCAATATGATTCGTCAATATTATACTTTCTTTTCATTGTATTTGATCTGTTGATTGAATTGTTTATTTGGATTCATTGTATTCAGGATACAGATACAATCATGACCGAAAAATTAGGCAGACAAATGGATGGTTCTGAATGGTCATGGAAAAATTTGAATACATTGTGTTGGGCCATTGGTAGTATTTCTGGTTCGATGCATGAAGATGATGAGAGACGATTTCTTGTCGTTGCTATTCGTGATCTGTTGAGCTTGTGTGAACAAAAACGTGGTAAAGACAATAAGGCAATTGTAGCCAGTAATATTATGTACGTTGTTGGTCAATATCCACGATTTTTGAAAGCACATTGGAGATTTTTGAAAACCGTAATTACAAAATTGTTTGAATTTATGCATGAAACACATGATGGTGTTCAAGATATGGCTTGTGATACATTTATCAAAATTGCAGTCAAGTGCCGTCGACAATTCGTTACGCTACAATCCGGAGAAATGTATACATTTGTCGATGAAATTCTAGAAGGAATCAATAACATAATCAGTGATTTACATCCACAACAAGTCCATACGTTCTATGAAGCAATGGGAATGGTTGTGGCTGCAGAAACGGAAACGGTGACGCAAACGGAACTGATTACTAAATTATTTTATCTTCCAAATCAAGTTTGGGATGATATCATTACCCAAGCCCATGAAAAGATAGAAATCTTACAAAATCCGGATGTTGTCAAGCAAATTGTGAATATTTTGAAAACCAATTACAGTGCATGTAAATCATTAGGAGCAGCTTACGTACAACAATTGAGTCATATTTATATGGACATGTTAAATGTTTACAAAGTGATATCCGAAAATATCAATATCGCCGTCACTAATCATGGTGAACAAGTCGCCAAACAACCAGTCATTCGAGCCATGCGAGCAGTGAAAAAAGAAGCTTTAAAAATAATTTCCAGTTGGGTTCAGAGATCTGTGGATCCAGCTATGGTGGCGGAAAATTTTATTCCACCCATGCTTGATGCTGTACTTTATGATTATCAACGCAATATAGCACCTGCAAGAGAGCCAGAAGTATTGAGCTCAATTGCAACCATTATCAATAGATTGCATCAACATATTAATGATCATTTGCCAGCCATTCTGGATGCTGTGTTTGAATGTACACTCGATATGATCAACAAGGATATGGAAGAATATCCGGAACATAGAACCAACTTTTTCACGCTTCTTGAAGCTGTAAATCAAAAGAGCTTCATTGCATTTGCTGTGTTGCCAGCTGAGAAATTCAAATTGCTTTTAGATTCAATTATATGGGCAGTGAAACACACAATGAGACAGGTATGTGATTTATATGATAGTGTTTACAAATATATCAACTAATTCTTTAAATAACACGAGTGCGAGGGCATATAGATTATATTTATCACACATTTTATATTTTTCACCAATTAATTTTAATGATAATATAATAAAAAATTTCCATTCGACTATTTTCTGACCAATAAAAAAAGGATAAAAAAATATTTGCAAATTTATAAACGAGAGATCAAATTAATATTATTAGAGGATTTATCATTATTTTTAATGATGTAGGTCAGTGAAACTGGTTTGAATATTCTACAAATTCTTCTACAAAATGTGGAGAACATCATGGAAAGAGATGCAAAACAAATATTCTATAAAAATTTTTTCATGGAAGTCTTGCATCACATGTTCTCTGTTGTTACTGATTCTTCCCACGCAGGAAGTAATTGATTTTTATTATTATATATGAATGGTTAATATGAATGGATATAGATCTCACACTTCAGTGTACAATCCTGAGCTATATGTTCAAGTGTCTAGAAGATGGTAAGATCACTATCGATTTGTCAGGCATTCAGAATGGGCCAATTCTCACGAGCCCGCACGATAATGTGTTATTTGTACAAAATTCCTTAGCATCTCTTCTGAAACAAGCATTTCCCCAACTACAAGATCCACAGATTAAGGTTTTCATTGAAGGATTGTTTTCGTTCGATCAGGATTTGGCGGCTTTCCGTGAAAACATGAGAGATTTCCTCGTCCAAATTCGGGAATTCGCTGGTGATGATTTATCAGATTTGTATTTGGAAGAGAAGGACAGCGAAATCAAGAGGGCTCAAGAAGAGAAACAGCGTGTAAAGGCTTCTGTTCCTGGCATTTTAAATCCTCACGAGATTACAGAGGATATGATTGATTGATGCGCTCTTTTATGTTCAATGTTTGTTGCTCGACTGATTGCAGACATCAATATTTTCAATAAATAAATTGAAGCTGTAACTTTGTTCAATCTTCAATATGTGTATTATATG
This sequence comes from Platydemus manokwari, assembly GCA_037951405.1. Classification (NCBI taxonomy): domain Eukaryota; kingdom Metazoa; phylum Platyhelminthes; order Tricladida; family Geoplanidae; genus Platydemus; species Platydemus manokwari. The sequence goes on along the minus strand of JBBMOY010170010.1, from coordinate 5,364 downwards.
CATCAGTTGATTAAAGTTTTATGACAGTGGTCATTTATATATATTAGTGTTTTGATTTTGAATGAATTTTGGTTTTTTAATTATTCGGGTTTTCACAAATCAATGTGAGCAATAATTGATTTTTGTTTTTTGATGATGATCTGTAAGTGGTTAATTCGATTTTGGTTGATTACTGAAGTGAGAATAGGTTGTCCTGTAACGCTTAGGAATTCTAGAAAACTTTGGTTTTAACAACAAAATTTGCATGAAGGGTTTCGTTTTATCAATATTGGGATTAGTGAATATCGAATTAAATTTATTTGACAAAGTTTGTTTATGAGTAGATTAATTGTTAAAACGTTCTTTGCATAAAGAAGAATTCTAGCAAAGTTCTAAAATATAGACCAAATTTAAAATTTCTTATTACAATATATGTTAGGTATAAGTTCGAATATAGCAAAGTCAAGGCAAAATCATAAAATCTCACCAAATTAATCCGAAATAGAATTATTTTAATGATTAAAGCTTCTTTAAAATTGTAGGATTCGTGGGCTGAACATTTATACTATTTTAAATACCCTTCATATTGTGCTATAAAAAATCGAAACTACTTTAACAAGCATCATGTACTTTTAAGAGGACTATGTTATTTTAGAAATGACTCAATAGCAATTAAGATATTCGTTCATAAGTTAAAATCTAATAAATTAAAATAAGAATTGAATTTGAAATTAAATATAAGTTTTCAGAAGTTGTATAAATTTTATTTAATTTAAAAAGATTATTAAAAGATTTATCTTTGGATATCCGAAACGAAATTACAATTAGAATTCAAATTTCATAATGTTGTTTTAACGATTATCATTTTTAAAATAATTCGAATTTTTGTTTCGTGAAAGTCAAGAAAGATTTAATTACTTTTAATTATTTAGAGTATACTTTTTTTATTATTTAAAACTTTAATTTAAAAACTCAACATTTATTATCACTTGTTAGTTGTACCACTCTACGTGGATTTAAACTCCATGGAGTCACTAAGCGAAACTTCTCCATTTCCAAAATTGAAACCTGTTAATCTCATATTTTGCATATTATTTATAAGATTTATAATTGATCTCTTAGATTTGGGTATTTCTTTATTGTAATATTCACAAAGGGTTTAAACATATAAATAATAAGTATAAAATATGTAAATACATAACCTATAAAATATATAAAATTACAAAATAATCTATACGTTGAGGTCTAAACATTTAAACTATAATTTTAAAATCAGAAATGATTATTTCGGAGGAAAACCCGTCGTTATGATGATTTCATAAAATACCATGGATTTTGCATTAAAATTCATATCACCATGGAAATGTAGTAAATCAAAATAACAAAATATTGCAAAAATGAATCATTCTGCCCACAAAATCAAATCATATATAAACCAGTATCACAAATTAGTGATGCACAATAATCTCTTGCAACAAATCCTATACATGCTCATAAGCACAAAACTCATACAGACTTCTCACACCGATTATACACTTATTTTAGGATAGTTCATGCGAGATTTTCAATTCAACAAGCTTTCGCAAGCAGCGTAATAAGTACCACTAACCATTTGCAAACAGAATTATTCCGTTATTATTTCGTAATCTCAAGTAAGAAATTTATTCTAATCGATTCAAAATTCAACTTTTTATTAAAATATGGTAAACATTATTATTATTAACATATTCTCATTAATCTCTGACAGGAGTTTCGTGGTGAAATATTATTTATGTTGGGTTCCGAAATACCAAAAAATAAATTTTAATAAAAATATATATAATTTTTTTCAAAAAACCAGATATCGAAACCATCTTAAAAATAAAAAAATAGAAATACATTTAATAATTCCAAAAATAGATAAAATAATTATAGCTTACTAAAATTAGAACAAAATGTGTGGGAACCTAAAAATAGATTAAATAAAATATAAAAATAATAAAAAAGATAAATTCCCCAAAAAAGAAGAAAAGAAACAATATAATAGAAATACATTAGTCGGACAATGCTCGATACGATTTTACAAAAAGTTCACTATTAGGATAAACATGAAATCAATCTTTTTATTAATTTTAAGAAGCAATGTTATAAACACCCACAAACTATTTTAAGAAGTCTATTCTTAAGTGATAATTCTACTATTCTACGAAAACAGTGCATTGGCGACATTATTCTGTCATTCAAGTCAAAAACTCTTATATAACCAGGTCCCTATCGATTATAATTGGCAAATATTATTTGTACCATATTTGATTTAATAATTATATATTTTCATTTATCCCTATTTGTTTATTTATATTTAAATTATTTTTTTCGTTTCTACTACTGCACCATTGTAAATATATATTATAGTATCTGACACCGAAGATATTAAACCGATAATTTAGTTGACTCATTCTACTACATTCTAAATATTTGTTCTCATTCTCAGTGATAAAGTTGCGTTATAATCGAATAATATTGCAGACAATGATATACAATTTTATTCATAAAATTAATATAATTATTAGAAGTAATTACAAATTAAATTATCAAATGTGCAGTTGCCTGTACCTTAAGAAAGTCCTGACTCATTATTTACAATCTTACAAAAATATTTTAATAATATAATTGTAAATTAGAAACATTGAACGACATGAAATCTTGCAAAAGAAAAATGGATTTGCACTTTAGAACCCTTGTTTTAGCACTTCATAGATTTGCATGCCTACACAACCATACAGGCATGGTAATCACCCAATCATAGTGAAGATAGATGATAAATGAAAATTGGAACAAGAGACAGCCCCACAACAGCACACACAGGAATTGACAAATAACACTCACTAGTAAACCTAGTAAAACTAGTAAACCCAATAGGAACATGGGAAAGTAAAGATCAAATAAAAATATGATACAAACATAACACAAAATGGCCAACTGCCAGTTGGAAGTCAGGTTTTGGTTACGTTTTTGAGTAGTATGAGTATTAGTCGTGAATCAAATTTGATTGTACCTATGTTATTCTGTGAGTCGTACTGATTAGAACTCGGATTATAAATAATGTTCATAACCTTCGGATTTTGAGTCAGTAATTATTCAGTCGATCAGAAGTAGATCCAAATAGAAAAATCAAATAATTAATGCTTTTTCACAGAACCGTTTGCATGGTCTTGGATGGAAACAAAATACCTATCAAAATAATTACTTGATAGCGTTTCAATGATCAGATAAAATTAGTAAAATAAAAATAAATGAAGCTGTTTCAATGAATATCACAAGGATTATGCAAATGGAAATTTAGGAATGGAAGTGCGAGAAGAATGAGATATGCATGAATATTTTAAATATTTGTTTCTTTTGTTTTTAATGTCTTTATGATGAGTCAGTTGGTACGTGCCTTTATTTAAATTTTGTTTATTCTTAATAGGCTTTGTCTTGTTTGTTATCTATTTCTTTGTTTTTTGCATATTGAGTTTTGTTTTCTTTACTATTATAAAATCATCTTTGTTTGTTGATTTGTCCTTTTCATTTCGTGTCAAAAATTTGTTTATTCTTTTCTTTTTAAAATTAAATTATTCTTCACAAATGATCAGTTATTACGAGAATTTTTAAACCTAAATATTTATTATAAAATATGGAATGAAATATAATTGTACTTCTTTTTGAAAGATATAATAATCAAAATTGTGCCTTGTATAATTGTTGTTTTTGTAATTTTTGTGTACGTTCAATTGTTGAATTTTCACTGGTTATGTGGTCTTTTATAAAATGCTTTTTTGATAGTTTGATGACTATTATAAGTATTTTCCAAATGAATAAAATCAAATCGCTATTTGCAATTTTATATCTTAGCAGTTTCGATTTATGATTCTTGTTTAATGAGGATTTAACACTTTGTTTGGTAATGATAAAAAAATACAGTGAATTGTTTGATATATTATTAGTCCAGTTTGTATAATCGATCCTGAAATCATTTTTGAAAATCCAAACCACAGATAAATGAAATAATACAATCAATTATAGCATAATATCAAACAATGAAATAACAAAAATAAGTTTCACCAAGGCTCCACTGATCACGATAATATGTGATCTGGAACAAAGTTAGAACAAAATTTTCTCTTACTTTGGAAGGTGAATATAGATCAATACGACTTCGAATAACCCACAATCACAAATGCTTCAATCCAGGCTAAACTCTATCATATAAAAAACATTTATACTTTACTTCGATAATATTCACAACGTGCTCTCTCATCTTTAGTTATGTATCTTTCTTTGCACTGATAGTGTTTAAAAAATTATACTTTTTGGGTAATTCGGAGAAAGAAGTTTACGAGTTACTCGTTCCAAAGTTTTTAAAATCAAGGTTTGAGCAAAACGTTTATTTTTGATAATTCATAATTAAAAGATTTTTTATTCAGCTGAACAATATTATGTCGGGTTTTGAAACAGAGGGTAACATACCTGCGGAATACTTGGATAACAGTATACAGTTTGATAGAAGATAATCTATATTGAATTTACTTCTGAATAGAAAGTTATAATTATAAAATAAAAGTGCAAATAATTATTTTTTCTTCGAATCTACGTAATCAGAATTGTGAATAATAATAATAATTTTCATATCTATTGCGTAGATTTAATAAACGCTTTAAGTTTTTTGAGTTAAAGAGTTTTTCAATTGTGTTAGCAAATAGTAAAAATAAGATATATTTATTTATTGATTAATACATAAATTTTATTTTGAATCATACAATTTAAATTTAAATCTATAATTATAACATTGTTCATTTCCATTGACTTGACCTAAATGATTGAAAAAAATAAGAATGTGGAAGTTCAGTTATTATACTTTTATTAATGATTACAATAATCAAAGTAAGAATAAATAGTATTTGAGGTGGTTCATCCTGTTGTTATAATATGTCAACTCAACCGAATTGTTAAACGGAAATGGAAATATATGTTAACTATAATAAATGTGCTTGCACACTAGTTTTACTAGAGTAATTCTACAAAATCAATGATTAATTTAAACATGTTTGAGAAGATTGATTAATAAATGAGGTTTCCAAATAAGGATGAGAGCTGTTGTGAGTTCGAAGATTGGTTCATTTGATTCTTTAACAAAGTGGTTTACGTTATCTCCAAAAGTGTGTTTTTGAAAATGTTGTTTTAACCGATTTTAGCTGCCGCTTGTATTCTGTTTTATACCTATTTTTAAATGATAATGATCTATATTATTGGGTCTAAAACTTAATAACCGGAATTTGACACCAGATGCAAACACTTGTGTGTGTGCTGTAGCAAATCATTAACATACACGTCATTTTGAAGCTCTATTCATAAGCTATCAAAATC
>JBBMOY010168899.1:0-12370 GCA_037951405.1 Platydemus manokwari | reverse complement strand
AATAACCAATGATATTATTAAACATGTCTGTAATTAACTAACTTGATTTATAATTATAAAAATTTAAATTTAAAAACTCAAATAATCATATAGAAGTGTTCTGATTAGAATGGGAACTTGGTCTTAAAAGTATGTTTTGTCTCTATTAGACATCTTAAAAAATGAGATATTAGCTGAATTATATGAATTAATGAAACTGAGCAGTTATATACAAAATAAAGTCATTAAAAATTATCTCGTGCGGGAAATTTCATTATATCGAAAATAGGTCAAAGGACCCTTTTTCTTAACTTAAGCTGAAAATAATATTAATCTTCCCAGAAACATTTGTCGATTCTAACAAAAATTACATATTTTAATATTAACTGAATTTTTTATCGATCACATTTTGGTAAACATTTCCAATGATTGTGATGTGATAAAAAATAATTTAACGAACATAAATAATTACAAATTAATGTGTGGGAACATAAGCGGGAATATTTTTATCAATTAATTACGTCATTATAAGTCAGTAAAGTCAAATAAATATATTTTTAATGGATTTTTTACGATAAAAAATGTTTAATAAAATTAATATTGAATTTTTTAATTCAATTTTATCTGTGAAAAAATGTTGGGAAAATATATATCGGTGTTTGCGTGTGTATGTTTGTCAAATGGCATTTATTTTCAAGCAAAATACACATTTTCAATTCAAAAAATGCAAATATTGGAAATATAAATTAACTGTGTGTATGATTCTGTGTTGATGATGTTTCAAAACATCGACACTGTCTACTACAATAACATTTCCGTATTGGATGTCGATCCTATATTTTTTTGACTTAATTTGCTAAACATTTGTCATCAATCGGTTTGTTATTCGGGTTGGACGTTTGTGAAATGATGAAATTTCAGAAAATCGTATAATTGTTCATAATATGAGCAGAAATCGTACACAAATAATTATCAGTGTGCTCTTTTCATAAATAAATTTTTATAAATATAATCAATAAATGTAGCTCATTTTGGTTGCATCACGATTATTATTCTGATAAATATCTAATTTCATTTAATTGAAACATTTCCAACAAAATATGGAAAGCAACATCGGGTGGTTACCAGCATACATATCAAATTTTATGTTTGGTGAGCAAAAATTTACAACAAGATTTTGTGAAAACGACAAAATATATTTTTCTCATTCATTTGACATCTTGGAACTCATAAATCAAATGGTTTGAAATTAGTTTGACGATTTAAAATGTTAGCAGGAAAATAAGTGCATTATAACTTGGAATTATAATAATGCTATTAGAACATAATAATAGTAATAATAATAATAATCTAATTGTAAGGGAGATGCGTAAATGATATTAGTGATTGCGCAACTATCAGTTGTCAATAAGCATTTAACCTCCCATGATATGATTACATCATCAGAAATGTGATGATACATAACATTCTAATTGTTCTAAATAAATGTTCCCTTATTAAAAAGCCTTAGGATTAACATGGCGACCAACGTCCAGAGTTATATCAAACATCCTGAACAATTGAAGTCAAAAGATGATTTGGACAAGTTCATCATTGAAATGAAGAGATTCTTCGAATTGACTCAACTTTCAACAGAATTTGAAGAAATACTGGTAAAGGCTTTTATCTCAATATAACTGCTGCCAATATATGAGGCCACCGAAGGAAGAGGTTTTGAAGAGAGGCTTAGAAAAGTGTTCGAGCCTAAAATGAACCTCGCTACAGATCTTGATGAAGCATTAAGATACCGGAAAGGAAAGGAAGAAAGTTGCAATGAATTCTTCGAAAAAATGGAGAAATTAACAGACAATATTCTTAGGCATAAATTAAGCAAGCCGTTATTGATGATGTTTTTGACTCAACACGCAATTAAAGACGTGGAAATAAAAAAAAAGAGATGAAAATGCGGGAAGTAAGAACGGTGCATCGAGCAAAAGACATCATTCAGAAGCTGGAAGACATCCAAAAAGAAATCGAGGGAGAACAATCACTTGCTGCTATTTTTAAGAAAGTGTCATATGCAAATATAACAAAGAATGCTAAGCAGTGGAATGCTCCAATTGGAAAAAGCCAACTCTCAAGTCGTCAGCATGATACGAAAAGGCAGCCACTAAACGGGCGATATCGAAACAAGTGGAAAAAAACTCGACGATGCTGGGCTTGCGGTCAACTTGGACACATCAGAGCTCAATGCAACAATGTAAACTGCCTTGACTGCTGTAGAAATGGACATTTTCAATATCAATGGAGAGTATCCAACCAAGCAAGTACTAGATACTGCAGAGAAAAGGATGACAGTGCACCCTCACGACGATACTTCGAGAACTTTCTGAATCGAGACAGATGGGATTCACAGTCGAAAGGATCATTTTATTCAAAATCAGATGGGCAGAGACAATTCAATGCCATAAATGACTATGGTTGAAAGATTTTAAAATAGAGGGGATGTAAGGGAGATGCGTAAATGAGATTAGTGATTGCACAACTATCAGTTGATACTAACCATTTAACCTCCCATGATCTGATTACATCATCAGAAATGTGATGATATATAACATTCTAATTGTTCTAAATAAAGGTTCCCTTATTAAAAAGTCTTGTGATTAACAGCGGTGAATCTTTTACATTTTAATTAATTGTTTCGCACAAAAGAAGTTCGTAATGCATAATATTAATGAAAGAATATTAATACATCGAAAATAAAATCGTTAGCCGTTTCTTCGTATTTAGATAATCATATTATGAATGAGACTTTAATGAAGTTTAAGGTTTATTGTAATCTTGCATGAGAAAAGATATTTTTATTACGTTGGATTTTATTCGATTTAATCAGTACTAGATATTTTGAACAAAAATTTTCTTATAGTGCACATTTGTTAGTGCTATTATTTTCTAGTTAGATTAATATTAATTAAGTTTATAAATCTAAAAATCAAAAACTAATTTTAGTTAGAGCATATTACTTTATTCTCAATCTTTTTGTTTTAGTGACATCCTCTTCATTGAATTTACCATGGCACATCTACGGCGTCATTGAAGAAGAAATTTTAAATTAAATAACTAATGGGAAAAATAATATTAACACATTTTTATATATACTTATGTTGTATATATGCGTTAAGCAAATAATTCTATTAATAATAAAATATAAAAATAATTAAACAAATAAAATTTTCGCCAACAAAAAACTTTATATTGATCAAATGAATTTATATTCGAAAAAACCAGTCAATGTAAAATATGTGATTTGCGATGTTTTTTTAATTATGCTATTTTATTTTTTTCAGTCAGAGTAATTCCCAGTTCATCTTCGATATTTTTCAATCATGATTAGTTTTATTGTTCATATTAATGAGATTTGAAAATTCAAACTTACATATATACGACGAGAAAAATTGGCCTAAAAATTGTTGCTCTTTTAAGTGACTTTGCATATTGTTGAGTGAGATGAAATTCTGCAAAAAAAACTAATTTGCACCTTGAAACTATTGTTTGCATACTTACACACCGCACATTCATAGTAACCATGCATAGGAATTGACCAACCTTATTAATGCAAAGACTAAAAATAACAATGTAACATAAAAAAGCAAAAAAATGTGATAAAACATGACACAAAAATTACACACGTCTTGAATATAAATATCTATTTAAAGATGGCCAACCGCCAGTTGACAGTCAGGTTTTTTTTTAATATTTTGAGAAGTATGTTGAGTATATTTATTTTATAAGTCGTTCTAAGTAGCTCGTAGTTATAATAAAGATTTAGCCTTATGATTTTTAGAATCAGCGATTAGTTAGTTATTCAGGAGTATCCTACCAATATTCATCTTTAACTGAAATCCAAATAAAATTCAGAGTATATGATTTTTAATATTCGATCATATGAAGAGGGAAATAGTTCTCCCTTTTCATTATTACAAAAATTTTATTTGACTTTATCATTAATAAAACAGATATGGAAAAAATGCTTCTTTGCTCTTAGATATCTACTAAAGCGTAATATTCAAATATGTAATTATAATCACAAAAGTACAGTTTAAAATTAATTTGACGATCAAGAGCAAAGTCAATAAAGTCAGTTCACAGAGGCATGAATATCCGCAAGTTAGAATAGAAATAGCAACAACAACCACAAAAGATTGGTTATTAAAATAATCACGCAAAAAATAAGACAGTTAAAATTACCGATCAAAGAAAATTGCTAATTACCTCCCAAATCTGACTCCTTTTATAGGCATACTATTTCTGTTCACTTGTTGGCTTAACCTTTTCTATTCGTCGAAACAGTCTACTAACTAGTTTGTTAGTAAGTTCTCTTCTAACTCTTGTTCCGTTGATTCATATTTGTGTTTGTTGCCTCTTGTTGATTTGCGCCAATTGACAATCAAATTTTATTTATGGATTTGTATTTTGGAGGCATCTAAATAATTATTGACACGTGTGCTTATCGAGTCTATCTGTGTCGAACCTTTTGAGGGTTTATCGTAGGTACCTTGTTTTATTTTTGTTTCACGTTCAACAATGCAAGCAAACCCATATGGGTTTCAGCACCATTGCTAAAAATTTCTGATATTGTTAGGAATTTTTCATAAATACAGCGAAATTATTTTCATAATTTTTACTGAAATCAATTAATATATCTACTAAAGATCAGATATTTTCCATTATGAACTGGTATTTAAAATAATAATTTGTTTTATTTAAATAGTGCTGATTATCAATTTAATACGTCTTAAAAGCACCATTTATATACTTTATCCCTTTATTATAAGTATTCAAATAACGAATAAAATCGAGATCATTAAAATGTCTATATTAATCAATATACCAGTTTAATTAGATTCATAAAACTCGATGTCGATATTACCGGTTTATTCTTTATCGAACGGAAGTTATGAATTACGGCAATGCCGACGAAACTTGATTTATTTCGATAATAACGACATGTTTATTCAATATCTCCAACATGGTTTATGGATCCCAATGGTAAGCATTGGATTAATTGGACATGTTTTTCTCTTGATTTCGTTATCTGAAAAATCCATCATTTATATCCAACCACATTTTTTAATTTTAGCATCAGCGTTTTGTGTGAATTCGATTTTTTATTTTTTCTTTGTATTTCCAGTCATCTTTACGATAAAAATGACTGCATCTCATGCTTTAGTATTGTATTCTATTTCTGGATTATTAATGTCAAATTTTTTTCTGTATACACAAATTTTAATCATCTGTCTTTTTGGTTATCAGAAAATAATAAGTTATTTCCATTGTTTTGAAGGACGGATTTTTATTTATAAAAAACATACAGTAGATATGGTAGCTATTATATTATTCATCTCACTTGTTATGGTATGTTTAGAAGTACAAGAGATTTCATATTATTTCGAATGTTCGTACAACTCTACGTTTTATGGTTATGTTCTCTTCAAATATGATGTGTTTCATCTGAACATTATATTTGATTTATTATTTTTAAATTTAATTCCTATAGTGATGATATCCTTAAATTTTGTGGCCATTATTAGTAAATTTTTCAAAATCGATCCTAATGCAGGAGTTGGATTGTCAAATTTATCGACTAAAAATATTTTCATTATTACCAATAAAATGAGAGACAATACTAATTTAGCATTATATATTATGCTTATAATTTTTATTCTTCCCCTAACTATTGTTAGATATTATCCTGCATTTCGATATAGTAAGGAGTACTTTAATTTTGCTATTAAAATTCATTTCTTCTTTCCTCTAGGGTTTTGTTCATTTTCATTTTTACCGTTTTTTATAATTCAAAAACCATTGAGAATGACAATCGTATCCAAAGTTATGAAAGTGATTAAAAGAGATAGTTTTGATTTGATGTATAATGTTAGAAACGACACTTTGTTATCAATTAAAAGTCTCGAACGATCGGATATCTTTAGCCGGGATCCAATTGATTCATCGAATGACACGAATTCTTTTCCGGTAACAGAATCCGAAAAAATGCATGCAAAATTCGTTATTCGATAATAATTATGTTTTATTTGTCAATATTAATTTATTCTTTTTATTGTGATTTAAATGAAAAAATTTTATAATTATTCAAAGCTATAATAAAGTATTTAGTGATATGATGTTAATTATCTAGTATTCTTGTTAATTATAATAATGAATTGTGAAAAGTATGAACAACAACACGAGAAAATTTTGAAGTTTACACTTATTATTTATTGTAGAATGATTAGCTAAGTTGTTAAATATTTTAAAATCGGTGATAACAATTTTAACTTTTTTAAACTTCTTTTTAAATTATCAGTTTATATTCAATTTTGTAAATAAAATCGCTGAAATTTAATTAATTGTATTCCTTCGGATAAGCGCCCCACTTAAAAATTCACAAATCTTGTTTCCAGACAGTTAAGTAACACAGATAATTATTTTATTAATAGGGGCAATTATTTCTGATTATTGATAAATACCAATCATGTCAACTCGTGTTCTATTGCTCTCAGCATCTTTTTCCTGGTCACTTTTAATTGATAATTACGTGTTAGCTTTAGTAGTATTGAAACCATCAATATCTCTTCAGGTATAGTTAGCTTTGGTGACGTTTCAATAGGCATTTTATTTCCACACTGGTCCATGGAAATGATAACACATTTGACACCTAACTATAACTTTTTCTACCATAAATTACTGAACTGTCTGGGTAATTTCCTTGCTGATTCATGTGGTTCTTCTGTTCACTCACCATAATATTTGTTATCAAGATCTACTTCATAGTATTTGAATATTGAGTGGAATATATAACACTTCTTTTTGCCCTCTATTCTGTGTTTAATTATTATTTCAATATTTATTTATTCCGATAATTATTATTCTCTTATTATTATTATTGAAATTATTATTGAAATGTAGCTCGCTTTTGTTGAATGATAAGATTAATTTTAATCATTCCTTAATCGTTACACTTTAAAATCTCTTGACCGTTCCATTGAATTCTTATGTTCACTGTTCACATTTCCTCATATTCGTAACTTAATATCATAACTAATATGTACATTTTAAGACCCCATTCATTATCGTGTTCCCCTTGACTTTCTGACCTCATTTTTCAGTTCATTCTAATATTCAATCAACAGTGATTGTTTAACATCTCGACAGTGTTTCCAATATCAGCTCTACATTAGCTCTAGTATTGACAGTTTTTATTCTTTAATAAGATAGAAGACGCATTCTTCATGAAGTGGTGATAATATATTAATGTAATTGCAAAATGTTTGCTTTGTATAAATGGTCTTTATTATTGGTGTCGACTGATGTTAGTGATTATTAGAATCACGTTGGCCTTCACACCAGTAGTCCCCTAATACTTAGGATCTGGATTTCCTTAACTATTTCATTGGTTGTTATTTCTCCACTAATATTCCAGTGAGTTTTGTAGTCAATGAAACTACTTTAATCGTGTATTTCGGCAGTCATATTAATATGTAATTCCATTCCTAAAATAACTAATACATGCCTCATAATCTATATTCTCAAATACAATTTCACTCAGCATTAGTGAGTCTTTATTTTTCCTAATTCCTCATCTAATTCCTTCAGCTAATATAGGCAGAGAAGTTTTCTTAAAGATTGTATTGATCTGTCCATTTTCATTTCCTTCTTCTGACTCATTTATTGTTCCTTTTGTTAAGGTTTTGAAAAAGATCGTGTACTTTATGAGAATTATATGCATGTTATTTTATCTTTATCCTTGATATTGTGTATTTAACCCACCATTGTATCGATGTATAAAAAGAATCCCTCATGAAATAATATTGGATATTTTTGTTGTAAAAAAATCTGGAAAGCTTCTCGATTGACATAAATTAAATACAATATAAATTAGACCAAAAATAATAGTGTATTACCCGTTTAAAATATCCTTTGAAATATTACAATTTGAAAATCCTTTAAAATTTTCCCTACAATAAAAAATAGCTATAAAATAATAATAATAAATAACCCGTTATGTATTATCGCGCACTGCAGACAAACTATACACCTAGAATAAAATAAATAGCTATACATTAAATAAATATTCATGCATAAAATTTAATAGCCATGGATTAAACATAAAAACCCATGCATTAGAATAGCTAACATAGAGAATTTCTCTCTATGATAGAGGAATTTATTGCAGAGACATCCAGACTTTGTATATGCCTAGTATTCATACTGGAAGAACATCAATTGTATGGGAAGATAAAGTAAGATTTAATAATTATAAAATCATCTATAATTTATAAACAACCGCATATTTTTCATATCTGTATGGTTAATCCCAATTATCTTGGTTGATTGGTTTTACTCCTATTTGAAACACTATTAACCAGAGCTTCCCCGGAATTGTTAACATCTTGTTGTTTAAATGTATAGAAACATTGTTCTATAAATTGATCGTATACAGGTAGTCATTTTGTAATTGTTTAATTCATAATAAAAGCGTATTTTAAAAGGATAGTTGGTTTTGGCGAGTGTCATAAAGTTCATTTCATTAACAGTACATTTCATTATCATTTCATCACCTTTTTGAAAGGTGCATAAGGCTAAATTGAAACTGATATTTTCAAGCAATATCGTTGAGCCGTTCACCCCGTCTTCACACGAGGATCGATACGATTGACGCGAAAGAATACCAAAAAATAATAGGTTTGTTGTTTACCTGTGGGTTATAAGGACTCCAGTAGTTTGACTTGACTCTGATATTGCGCAAATAAATTTTAAATAAATCAAATAGCGTTGAAAAATATACAGTGAATCATAATAAAAATAAGACCCAACCTCAAAAACAATAGTGTTAATCCTGGATTAACATATCTTTACACCAAATATTTAATTATTGGTTATGGAAACTTGCTTCTACTGTACTTCAGATATTAATCTACTTCCTTTGCAATGTCATGCATTAATCTGTTTATTTTTAAGTTATATATTATTTCTCTTGCATGCTTTTGTTCGAATTTCCTACCATATTTTATATGCTGAGCCTTCAACATAATATCGATCATTCATACTCATGTGGTAAGACTTTTACAATTTTGTTTATTTCCGATCCATCAATTTACAGCTCATTTATCCTTTGTCTATTCCCATTATTTTAAATGATATTATTTTGAAATTCATCTTACATATCCGATACATCCACTTAATAAGGGAATCGATATCTGGATCCCGATATTCCTGTCGAGTTAGTCTTGCTAAATTTATCTCCATTTCTATGTAAATCAAGAATGTTTTATGACACTTTGTATGTCAATGTTAATGTTTTCTTCGTTAAACATATTCATCATTGACTAAATTTACGCTACCTCTTTCTTATCAACGACCTTCTTTATTAAACTAAGCATAGTTATTTCATTGTTGTTGATTGCTGAAAAACTTTCCTTTTTATTCCTATGCCATGAATTATATTGCATATTTAATTCGTGTGTTTTTTTCTTACTCCAAGATCATGTAATGTTTCATTCTTCTCATATGGAGCTATTAATTTGATTTATGATTTTTGGCTTAACTGAAAATAAATTATAATACCCTTAATTAACAGGCTAACGATTTGAAATTTGAACAAACCTATGTTCAACTTTATTATACTGTAAATGGTGGTAGACGAATTTGACTTCGGTAAGCACAAATAATCAAGCTGGAATTTGTCTTCAACTTGATTATTAATTACAGATTCGATCGAAATTACTCTTCGATCGATTATACTTATCGACAGATCGAGTGAGTCCAAAAAATTACTTAATTTATTAGCTAAGCAAGGTTAAATTAATTATACAATTTGTGAAAACTGAAATGTAACGTCGTTCTTTGGCCAATTTAAAATAAAGAAGCAACTAGCAACTATAGCTAAACCTTATACCAACCAAATCAATGATTCAGTGATCAAGAACAAATATTGTGAATTATATTATTCTCCAAATAGAACACTGAACATAGAAATCTTCAAATACTAAGCTCAATTCCCCTTTCAGAAAGTATATAGTAAATAATTTTAATTAAAATCAACAGATCTTACACACAGATCTTAGTGCAAAACCGGTTATGTAAATATTCGCAGTACTCTTCTCATTGTATTGACAACTGTGAGACCAGAAATATTCTAAATGACTGAATTCGTAACTCCTTAAATATCTGTCATTCCGTTCCTACCAAGACTGAAGTGATATGACCTAAACCAGTCTCTCAGGTAAACAATCATTACAATATTAATGTTGATGTGTATCATTGAAAAATGTATCGATTGAAAAAAAATCGATTCATTTTGAATAGAGAAATCATCATATGGTTATGATTTTCAACCGATTAAATAAGGACACAACAGCTTAGTTGTATCTTACTTACTAGTCGCTCTTCTTGACTGTACATAAAAGATCTATATCTTAGCAAGTGAATACGGGCCAATTGACGCTTTCACAAAACAACTCTTTACTTCGAGTAGCTCTCGAAAAACATCATAACAATGCGACATACGCATCACCTTTTGAGAAATTTAAAATTCCATACCGTAAAATAATGTTGATACAATTTTGGCCAAGTAGGAATTTATAAGTATCTCAAACGGTAGTGTTGATGTACTAAGTATGTAGCACATCCTTTTCTTTAAATGAATACCTTACATATCCAATCAAGATCTGTGTAAATGTGTAGGGCAAAGATCCCCAACATTTCTGTTGCTTTTCAACATCACCACTAATCAGATCCTAATAAAAACGTAGTCTTGCAAAAATATCATTCTTATTGTCGTCATTCATTGCCTATTGTGTTTTGGCTATGTTAACAAGATTGACATCATCGCGAAAAATAACGATGGTGACAAAGATGATCAATACATTTTATCATTTAGGCTGAAAACTCAGATTTAAATTTGATCCTACTAAATCTGATAGTCTTTCAATCTTGTTGCAGGAAATTCTCTTGACTATCTTAAAATGTATTACCAAAACCTATTACTTCATTTTCCTTTCCTGGGTGACGAAATCTTTTTATAGATTTTCAAAATATCTTTCATGTTATTGTAGGTCCAATCAAAAATTAAAGATATCCCTAAAGTCCTCCAGGAATGCTTTATTTGACTCCATCAAATAATTGGTGCAAGTAGATCAGAAGTAATACATACAATAGCTTTATCTCCGCTAGTTACTCCTATATTGGAGAAAGTAGTATTTTGTAGAGATCCCTCTATTAGTGAATTTTAATTTCTAAATAAATACTGTTCCAACACATTTCCTATAATTAACAAGAAATAAGTAAGGATCATGTCCTTCAGAAATTATTTATTTGATTCAAAGTCATAAACGCACTTTTTTACAATGTGTCCTCCCCCAAACTTATTTGGACCATTTAAACATCATAAAATTATGGAAGTAATAACAAATAAAGTAGTTTAATAACAAGATTTACACTGATTGAGAACACCAATTCACAAAATCCAAAATGAGAGTAGAACTCCAAATTGTTAGTGAATGAATATTAATAATCTTCTTAGTTGGCTTCAAATGACCCATAGACAAACTAAGATTAATGGATGTTGAGAATATAAAAACCTTGAAAAGTTTGCCTAGTTCAACAAGTCATTCAAAAATGCGGCAAAATTTTAATATCTAACCGAATATCCTTTTTTTATAAGAGTGTTTTGCACTTAAAGCACACACAAAACGATTCAGTAATTAAAAAGTTTTGATTCTATCAGAAGTTCATTAACCGAATTGTGAAAATAGAATATCATCGAATATCAAAGCGAGTTACCTTCAATGAAATTTCCATCTTGAGAAAATCAATAAAGAGGAAAATGCACCGCGAAGAAGATCCAAGTGACAATGATTCAGAGGTCAAGCTGATGAACGCCTGAATACAATAATATGAGGTTGAGCCTCCCAAAATATAATTCACGGGGTTTTACCGATCATCGACTTATTACCAAGGATTTTACAATTTTTTAAGTATACTAGTGATTACCGATTGAAAAACTTTAATATAACTAATCAGCCGTTGTTTATATTTTGACATTTCATTAACATTTTAACAAAAATGTTTTACCTAAATAATATTATTTACATGTTTCTTTCGGTACATTACTTTTATTGACTATTTATTCCTAACCAATCATTCATTTTTCACATATTGTACTTTCAACTGAGAATGCTTCTAAGATATCTAAATAATTACCATCCATATATTTTTAAGCTTCATTAATATATAACATAAATTTCGTTAGTCGGGTTAGGATTTTTCATTGTCAACTTACCGAAATTCTATTCACTTTTAAGATTTAATAACAAGAATTACTTAACTGAATATATTATTAAACAATTACATT
>JBBMOY010167788.1:0-12371 GCA_037951405.1 Platydemus manokwari | reverse complement strand
AGACAGTAAATATATGATTTACAGATTGATTGCAAAAATGTTAACATTTATTTAATATTTTGTCGACTCAATTGGGTAGGTATTATTATAAAAATCAACGAAAATAATTTTTATCAATTACCAGCTTGTGAAATTATGTGATATTTTAATATATTGTGCGTTGTTGATTTTAAAGAAGTTTATGTTGAGCCTATCCACCGATATTTAAGTAAAAATTTCCCAACAGTTTTTTTTCATAAAAATTAAGATAAATCTGAAAGTTTTTTCATCTTTTTGTTAATATAATTATAATTCATTAAAATGTTTTGTAAAATAATATGATATCGTTACATTTCTTGTTTTCCAACATTCGAAAATATTATCCAATTATATATCATACCAGCACAGCTTATGAATTGATTTTTTTCATGAATCAGATGACATTATAAAACGTTCTATGGTTTTGTCTAATGAATAAATAAATTACAAGTTTATGACGTTAAAATAAGAATTATATTTATTAATTAACAATTATAAAACTAATTTTTATTATTAAGAAGATTATTATTATTATTTTTATTATCAAATCACATTGTCAAAATAAGTAGAATCAAAGTAACGATAATAAAACAAATCGCAAAAGTGGGCTTAGCAACCAAAAGAATGTGTAATGAATATGCGATATTAGAATGAAGAGTCGATATTTAAAATGGCTATTTTTCGTGTGTTTGTTTCATCTTAACAGTTTTACTTTTCATTTTACCCGGCCTTATCCAAATTTCCGAAGTCATAATTCTTCTGTTTTGACAATATATACATAGCACCCATTTCGATACTTATGTTTGGGTACGAATGGTTGTCTAATTAAATATTAAGGTAATATCGAATATTGTATAACAACTTCAGATTAAGAATCATTGTAAGTAGACCAGTACAAATGATGTCGATGGAAAATATAAAATAAATATTTATGAGATACGTTTCAATTTCAGATATTTTATCACATAGGATAACTGTTGGTTGTTTACATCAAATATTTTTTATTATAGAATCCAATAGTTTTTGATTGATCAATTTGTTTTAATTTGTTGAAAATATATATTAGAGAATCAGAACGAAAGCACAGTTGTCAATCGAAATGATTTTCTCTTACTTAACATCATCGTTAGCTTATTGCACAACCTTGTTTTTTATTTTATTCTTCATCATTTACAAGTAATTCCTGATGTCTTTAATCAATAATAAACCACAATCTCATTTAGATGGATGTCTTGGACTTTTGATTTTGGAAAAAATCTTGGACTAAAAGGACCAAAACCATGGCCATTATTTGGAAATTTATTTGATTATATCAAATATGGATTTCATAATTGTGATATGAAATATCAGAAGAAATATGGCCACATATATCCGTAATTATTGTTTGATATAATTCTTCTTTTATACATAATACTGTTTTGTATAATTCTATCTTAAAAGTATTATTTAGGATTGGAACGAAAGTCTTAATGGAGAGAAAATAATATTTATTTATCCAATAAAGGAAATATGTAAATTGGAAATATAAACAAAACATCAATCGTCTGTAAATCTCAATAATTTCAACATTTTATGAAGAAATATTTAATTTAAATACATTATTAAATCCTTTTTAAAATGTTTAATTTCTATCTTATTATTAAATAATTGTTTCAGATAGCTATCATTTAAAAAATATTAATTTGTGGCATATGATGGAATTTAAGCGAAACAACTTTAAAGAGGTGAAATATTTTTTATGGGAAGATGGAATGAATGCGACAGCAATTGAGAAGAAGATTAGATGTCTAAGAGCAATTGCCAGCGAATAATTGTCAAATTCACTGTTGGTAATTTTGTCGTTGGTGATGAAGAGAGAAGTCAGGGACCATTGGTCGAATAATATTTCATTTAAATTTCTCAATTTACATACTTTCTTTATTGTTTAAATAAATATTATTTTATATCGAACATAACTTTCGTTTCAATCCTATAGTAGCTATAATCTGAGGAAAAACTATTATTATGATTGAGAGCTCTATATGAAATCAAAATAAATAATCAGATTGATCTCTCGAGACATTATCAAACAAGTATTACAAACTGTACCCTAATTAATAGAATCATTTGTACTAAGAGTGGCCAAAATAATGTCGATTATTGTCTACAGTATGTAAAAATTTTGTTACCTTGTCAAATTTCGATGTTACATTCATATATAGCGAGATGATAATCTTATATTTAATGAATTTGCTTATTAATATTGTTGAGTAAAGATGAAATTTTATAAAATAAAAACATGATTTTGCACCTTGGAACCTTTGTTTTAGCTCTTTAAGTATTTACATGCTTATGTAATTATGTTAGCATGGAAATGATCCAATCACGCCTAACTTAAATGGAAAAGGGACATGGCCACTTGGCAACACATACATAGGAAATTATCAATTCCAACTTTTCAAAAATGAACAAGTCCAATAGAAACTTGAAAAATTAAAGGTCAAATTAAAAAACAAAGGTGATACAAAATAACGCACAAATCTCATGTATACATGCAGATGAAAAGATGTCCAACTTCCAGTTGAAACCAAATTTTAGAATATATTTGTTCTTCCAAAATTTTAAGCAGTTTTTGAAAGGTGTTTTTATCGTACTTATTAGCAACTTTTGATTCTTCAGCACGTCAACAATATAAAATAATAGATTATATCCCACATATGCTATTAATTTTACAGTAACCCGCATAATTTAATTATGCCAAAATTTAGGAAATTTTCCAATTTTCATTTAACAAATCACCTAACTTCGTTTATTGAGGTTGATTTTTCAGAAAAGATTATTTAAAAATTATTAAAAATATTTAGAGTAAATAAAACTGATAGTTATAATTTGAGAGAATAAAAAAGTTTAAGCTGGTTCAAGTTTTCATACTTTTGTGATTTAAATCGATAATTATATGGAATCATATTACTATTTATAATTCATTTTCTTAAATATGTTTTATACAGTTGTCTTTTAATTTTATTTAGGGTTTATGTTGGACGAAAACCAGTACTGGTTGTTTCCGATGATGCTATGTTGAAACAAATATTTGTTAAAGACTCGAAATCATTTATTGACAGACCTGTAAGTATTTATTTCATTAATTTTATTAAAAATTATCATCTCTAGAAATTAAATAGTTTTCATGTTCATTGATTTATTTATTGACGATTAATTAAGTCACTAATACATATAAAGGAAATAATTTTCAACAAATGAAAGGGTATTAATTAAGATATTAATTTCTAAGGATATTGGATTTTCAAAATTACTGAAATTTAATGTGGGGCAGCTTAATGGAAAAGATTGGGAAAGAGTTCGAACTTTAGTTAGTCCAACATTTACTTCAGGAAAATTGAAAAAAGTTAATTGATTTGAAAATAATAACATTCTAAATTATAATGTTCATTTACAGATGTCACCGATGATTATTTCAAGCACAGATGACATGGTGAACCGATTAAAGAAATTAGAAAATTTAGATTTTGATATCAGAGAGTTTGTTTGTTTTTTTATTTAATCATTTTTAAGTAAAGTTCAAAATTTTAATTTAATATCTGCCCAAAACTCGAATGGCACGCTTGACACAAAAAGTCAATGTATTAAAAATGGCATTACAACTCCTTAAAATTCGAGAATAATTACTAAAATAATAAGCTAAAACGAAATACCATTTTAAATTAGTCAAATATTAGTATAAGTAAAAAAATATTTGAAAACATGAATTAAAAATTTTTAATAATTATGAACCACTCAAAGTTTACAATTTTGAAATAATAAATAAATATTAACACTCAATTTTTTTATTG
Source organism: Platydemus manokwari (assembly GCA_037951405.1). Lineage (NCBI taxonomy): Eukaryota > Metazoa > Platyhelminthes > Tricladida > Geoplanidae > Platydemus > Platydemus manokwari. The sequence goes on along the minus strand of JBBMOY010167788.1, from coordinate 8,523 downwards.
CATTTATTTTCTATTTGTTTAAATATATCAATTTAAACCAAACAGTACTAAAGTCAAAATAAAAACTACAACTTTCGATACCTAAAATATACTTGTAGAAAAAAAGCACGGTTTTCAATGAAATAGTTTATTAAAATCTGGCACACCATTTCATATAATCTACAACAACCTTTTAAAGTATTGTAACTACTTGAAGATTAATTATTCATTTACTAAGCCTTTCGATAATATTTAAAATGTAAAACTGACATTGTAATCGCTTGATAAGATATTTCATTATTAACTGATTTGTTTTTCATATTCTTTACAAATATTTAACACATTCTGTTTGTCAAAAATTTTTGTTTGAATCGAGTCCACGCGATATTGAAAGTAACTGAAGATTACATTATATTATGCTTTTGCAATTGATTAACGACTTAATCTACTCACTGAGAGATTTCCAATATGAGTATGCTCAACAGGATAACAGGCCTAATGCCTGCAGTTCCAGGAGACACTTAAACACTCGATTTTCTCAAAATCCTGATTCTTTTCTGGATGGAAAATCTGAGCTTACCTGGCGCGAAAAACCAAACTATTCGGGACAGGTGAGCCAATCACGACGATTGTACAGAGAAAAAGAGTTCTCCGGTGAGGATAACAGGTTTTTTACCTCCAGTCCCCAAGATTACTCATATAAACTTGATCTGAGGTCTGAAAAACGTGATACGAGAGCACAAAATTTTTGAAATCTTGAAAACTTCAATAATGGGCAAGAAAATGAGAGGGAATTGACCAGAGACCTAATTAAAGGCCTAAATGGTCACCTGAACTAGCATCTACCAAACCCTGAACAGCAAAAATCAAGACTGAGATCTAAGTCAAAAGATAATCGTTCAAGCTATGCCAACTGATGATTGCAGCGAACATAATTTAGTTCTTAGAGCTGCTATAGAGAAACTATACGAGATGACAAAAGCAATATTCATTTTTACTTTCTTGGCATTGAGGAAGTTTTTCCATCAGTCACTAATGCGGTGCTATTCATTATTTTCAAGAAGATGGGTTTCAACGCAACATCAATTTAGATCATCAAAAGTCTCTGCGACAATTGTCAAACAGCGTTTCAGTGCGAGAACTATACTACCGGTTTCATAAGCATTAGAAGAGGCGTTAAGCAGGATTGCCCTTTCTCAATGCTTCTTTTCAATATTGCCATAAACCTAGTATTAATCCAAATGGAACACTCAAAAAATTGTGGAATCATGCTAGCAAGTCAAAGAATCACATCACTAGCCTATGCTGATGATATTGTCATTATCTGTACTAGTATAGAAGAATGCCAAATGTTAATTAACCATTCTTTGCCAATCGTTGACTAATTGAGCATAAAATTCAAACCAACCAATGTGGTCACGTGTGGAACATGAAATCGAAACAACCAACTAATAGCCTTCATATCAATGGCCAGCAAATACAGTAAATGCAATTAGAAGAACATTACAGATATTTAGGGGTTAACTTTACCCTAAATCTGTATAATTCAGTCCAGAGTCTTGAATATGAACTAAAAGCCTTATCAGAAAAACTCACCGACTGTATTCTGCTACCATGGCAAAAATATCATGCCTATAGTATGTTTGTTCGTAGCAAAGTGACCTTTTTCGCCAGGACTTACTATGTTACATATACTAAGCTGGAGAGGTTGGACACCCAATTGCGGAAAATATTGTAAAAGATAATCGGTGTATTAAAATGTTTCTCAAAGTACTTCTAATACTCGACGAAATCAAGCGGTGGCAGTGGATTGCAAAGCACAATAGCGGAATTCACAATCCAATCAATATCAAATGGGCTAGCAATTTTAAACAGTAAACAAAAAATTATCAGAAGGCATCTGCTCAAAACTTCCTGGAATCATTAAACTGGTTAAATTCCCACCCAGGGATATGAGAAAAGAAGCGCTCGTGGTGGGACAAAGTTCGTGAGTCCATCAGATATGCACAAGTCAAAATGTTCACTACAGTCAACTTCCAAATCATCGACTGAGAAGTTGGTGTCAAAATCTACCAATGCGTCAGCACAGAAGACGGACGTATATCAAAAGAAGAATTATTGGGCCAAAATAACCGGAAAAAACTGCCAAAACTATTCCGACAATGCTTCAACAGAAGTTATCAACTTCACTGGGCCAAGCAAATTCGATGTGGCAGATATACAAAGGTATTGCCGGAAATTACTCCAACATGGAAAAAAATTATGTATAACGGAGGACTTTCAATAGATGGGTTTACCTTTGTACACTAAGCACAATGTGACACACTGGCAACTCTCAACTAGAAGTTCATGCTGAGTCAACAATGGCGAAAATGCTTGTATGAAGTAGAATCCCAGACACATGTTTTCACTAAGTGTAATGTGTCACATTCATATATCCTCAATCGACATACTAAAATAATGGAAATTTTGGCCAAATATATCATTAACTTTACTCAAAATGACGTGCAAGTAGAAAAATCATGCCAATTTACCGGATCAAAACTGAGGGTGGATTTGCAGGTGAGTAATACTAGGACGAGCTATATCTATCTAGTTGACATCAAATGCCCCATGGATGAACCGCGACTAATGAACAACGCGGATGAAGCCAACCTACAAAAATACGAAAATCTGCGGAAAGAGGTGAAGGAAGCCAAACCAAGTTGGACGGTTGAACTTCATACCTATGTGATCGGAGTACTGGGGACATGGGCATCAAAAAATGAAACCGTACTACTGAAAAGATAAGATATGAGTGCATCAGGTCCAACATCAACTCTGCATACCAACAGTGACAATTTCACCAAAGAAAGCCACTTTCTATTCAAAGCACAGGACCGAATCGGATCAGAACGATAACATCTCTGACGACGAATTTCCAGATTCTGAGAATGAAGAAATTATCAAAGAACTTAGATGAACAATGACGAGAAAAGGAAAGCATGCTGAGGATTAAAAAGCGAGCTGTGATAATATGCCCTGCCACTTAGTGATGAAGGTGTCAGACAGTGTCTGACTTATGTCATTAAAAAATTGTTGTATAAATAAATCTTTATATATACAGAAATACTCTCAAAATAATATAAAAATAAATCAGAAACTGGCATTCGTGTAATATTGTTTGAGAATTTTGACGCTAAAATGGCGTTATGATTACTACTTTAAAAAAGTTGTTTTTTTTTCTATTTGTTCAAAAACATTTGAAGAAGTTGCATGACTATAAGACCTAATTTATCCTAAAGTTTAAATTTACTTAAACATGCTTCATTAAGTTCTGTTAATAAAGAAAATAGTTTGATTTGAAATAGTTAAGTAAACGATTTTTTTCCATTACCAAATAAAATACATTCAATAATATCTAAAGAATAGTTAAATATAAAAGCAATATTATATGATTCGAACATAAAATCTGATGAAAAATGTTTGTATTATTAATATTTATAATTTCAATGTCATGATCTTATTTTTCAGATTATTCAATTCATATACAATGGATGTCATTTCAAAAACAATGTTCGGTATAGATATTAATGTATCAAATAACACCACCCATCCATTCATTAAACATTTACAAAAGTTATTCTCCAGACCTATTTCAAATACTTCATTCATACTCTTAAGTAATAATCTTCTACCAATTAATTTTATTTTAAATTATCCAATTATAATGTATTCATAATTAAATTTCAAGCAGATAAAATTATAAATCTTAATTCATTCTAACTAAAATAATAATTAATAGATTTTGTAGTTGTATAACTGCTAGGTTTTATTGATATTTTAATAAAACTAAATTTAGAAAAATAACAATGAGCAAAATCATATTTGATTTGTAATTCAATTATTTGATATTTGAGAAGTACTTCACGTAATAAAATTTTCGGTTAAGGTTAAAAAAAGAAGTCCTGAAATAAAATTTTTAATTTGCCATGTGTCTGAAAAGTCTGTATAGTTTATATAATTCTGTTCTTTAAAAACATTTTGAAGTTTTAATTTAACTGATAAGGAAGATTTTTAGTTGATTCAAATCAAATATTAGATACACTAGAGCTTTAAAATCTACTAAAAAATAATTATTTGAAAAACTTATTAAAGTAGTCAAAACGTTATTCATTGCAAATTAGCGGGGATCCCTCTTTTACCATTAGAAACAAATAGAACGATATTCAAGATTTTCAGAGTTAATTTATAAAGAAATTATTTGAAAGTTATAGGAACTAGGTACCTTTGTTTTAAATCATAATGAGTATATTAATGTTTATTTAATAAATTATAACATAAATCAAGAACTTATCGATACTGTAATTTAATGAGGATTTCATCCAAATCAAACAAATTGTACATTTGGAGATGCCACAAATGTATAGGTTTCGGATTCGAATAGGAGCTTGTTTCAACAATTCGATCTTGCCCCTAATAGATATTTTGAATATAAGTTATTCGTGGTGCATGGAGGCTACACATAAACTGTGTTAGCAAACCAATAATTACGAAATGGAAAAAAAATTTATCAAAATAAAACGAAGAATTTAAAATTATTTATTAGGATACAAAATTTGCAGATTTTACGCCTATGATGTAGCACGGCATAGAAAAATAATTATAGGTTGAAATATCGTAGTGGAAATAAATGAGGCCTATTTTGTATGGGCCTAATATAATCAAGGACGTCGAGGACATGGTATTTGAAATGTTGACATTGTTTCTAAATTCTCACTCTCAACTAAAATGAAAAGACATTAAAAGCAATAATCACAATGGAAACAGAAATTTTAAATTTAAAATGACACTTTTAATTTAATTTGGTGCGGATAAAACCAGGATTCATAATACTTACAAATTGTTGTTGGTGTTTTTTCTTCTTAATGCTAAATTGCATTTTAAGTAAAAATTTCATTGAAATATGATTACAAATAAATTGTAATATTAAATAATGCACGAAAATCCATTACATTAAAATTGGGTCAAAGGACCCTACTTTCTTAACTTAAGGTAAATTTTCTGAAAATGCTCTGCAGTTTTATATTTTGAGTTATAATTTTTTAAATTATTCAATTTTAAAACAACTCCATTAATTTAAACGATGTATTTCCATTGAAATTTAAGTAGTTAGATGGCTTAATATTATTAATAAATAAGCTGGAATTAAAAAATTTTAATGATAATTTATTTTACAATTTTATTAAGGCATTTTCCCCAAAATTGTTAGCTTGTTTTCGGATAACATTCTTTCTCAAGATTCTGAAACATATATGAAAAATTCTGTTACTAAAGCTATTCAATGTCGAAGAGAATCGAAAGAGGTTATATATTATATATGATTACTAGGTTTATTAGTTCTTACTTAATTCTTTGATTTGCTCTTAAATTCGCGAGTTGTATTCATAAATATACTACTCTACAGCTTACTATTAATAAAACAAATTTATTAGAAATAATAAATATTTCAATTGCCAGTGGGATATACGATACACTTAACAAAAACTTCAAATGATTTTATAATAATTAACAAATCAAATATTAGCTCATGAAATAAGGATTGTGTTCTAAATGCAACCGTTCATATGATACAATATCATACATAATGATCGGTATTTATTAAATAAAAACATAAATCAAATATAGATTATTTATTTCGACATTTCAAGGAAAATAATTTTACATTTTTAGACATACAACGATTTTCTGGCAATCATGTTGAAAGCAAATGAAGAAATATGTGAAAATAACCCTGACAACAAAAAGAAGTCTGAACCAGTTAAATATAAAGGTCTATCTGACGATGAAATTTTGGCTCAAAGTATAGCATTCTTATTTGCCGGTTTTGAAACTACAGCAACATTATTGACATATAGTATGTTTCATTTATCATTGAACCCTTCTGCTCAAGATGAAGTTTATAATGAAATCAAGAAAAATTTTCCTTTTGAAGTAAATTTGTGAATTTAATATTGGTTGATGACAATATATTTTTATTAATTTGAAAACGTGATGCAATTATTTTATTTTATAAAAATATGCATATAAGGTTGTTTTTAGTTATTATTATAATTTGATTTTTTAAACTGAACTGTCAAAATAAAAATTGCAATTAAATAAAATTGACGATAAGAATGTCTGAAAATAATAATAAATATTTATCGAGGAAGGCAAAGGGTCTTAGATGCATGTAGGTCAGAATAGCGATCTACATTTGCAACTGGACTCTTTTGTTATCAAATCATGCAGCAAGTACATATCATGATTGGATATATAAATGTGTTAATTACTGTATTTGAAATTTAAGTTTTAAGTTTCTAATATTTAAATTAATTCAGAAAGAAATCACATATGATATGTTAGAAGATATTCATTTGGTAGATCAATGTATAAATGAAACATTGCGAATTTCTCCACCAGCTACAAGGATTCAGAGAATGTGTGCCAAGGATACGACGTTGACTTCATCTACTGGTCAAGTGATTAATATTAGGAAGGGAATGGAATTCATCATACCAGTATATGCTATACATCACGATGAAAGGATTTGGTCAAATCCTGAAACATTCGATATACATAGGTATGTATTGATTATTATTTTTTTTTTGTTATTATTATTATTATTATTATTATTATTATTTTATTTTTGCTATTCTTATTGTTGTTATTGTTAATATTATATTTTATTTGTTATAATTGAAGATTTAATTTTATTCAAAAATTAATCTTTTTCATATTTAAGATTCGATCCAAGCAAAAAACAACAGCAAAACGCATTTTCCTTTCTTCCGTTTGGAATGGGTTCACGGAATTGCGTTGGTATGAGATTCGCATTATTGGAAGCAAAATTTGCTTTGATTCACTTGTTGAGGAATTTTAAAATTGTGTCATGTGATCAAACATTGGTAAATTTTTCAAAAATTTTTCTATAAATATATTTTAATTAATCAATTAATTTCAGCAACAAATCACTTGTGACTCATTTGGAGTGCTTAAATCGAAGAAACCAATACTAATAAGATTAGAAAAAAGATGACATTTTGGCAAAAATTATAATTGATTTATTTTAACTTTACATGAAATGTCAAATATATTTTAATCGATTAGGAAAAGCTCTAATTAGTTTAATAAATATTAATGATTTTTACTTTTATATTCTGTCTCTTACTTTATAAAATATTTTATAGAAATTGATCATGATGAATTTCAAAATATATTTTAATTCGATATTACACAATTCCTGATATTTAAATGCGGATAAATATACAGTACAATCAGACGAAAAGAACTTCAAAATCGTATGTTAATATATGTACATAATTGCTTAAATCAACGATTTTTAAAGTACTGTCTCTCAAAAGATATTTTCCTTTCTCATACCTTTTAGTTATAAAAGTTGTTAGATTTCAGAAACCAAATTCGTTATTGAATACCACTGCAATTTAGTTTCTTAGATTTCTTATTAATTCAATTGTCTTAATATCTGGTTTCAATACTACTTACTAGAACGGAGTTCAATAAAAGGAGAATAATTAATAAAGCAACTTAAAAATACTGAGTTCAAAATTGCTCTATCAGCAATATTTAAAATCAGAAGAAAAAAACTGTACAGTCACACAGAAAATAGGTCAATATCGTTGAAAATATTTAAAATATAGCCTGAGTTTAATGAAAGTTGTAAATATTTTAAATAATTAATTTTTATCACTCTCTTCTTTTCAACTCTAATAGAATTGGTTTCCTAGGAGCAGTGGGCCTGGTTTTCTTAAACAGAAGTTTATCCTAAATTTAAATAAATATCTAGTTTAAATAATCCTTAAACATTATTATCAGTGTTTCTGTACAAGGAACAATTTCGAATTTCTGTAAAATGCTTGCGATAGCCTATTTGATTTCAAGTAATACAAATCGTATGCCAATACAATTTTTCGGTTCTATTTCAAAGGCATAAAAGAAACAGGGGCTTAAGTTAAAAAATAGGCTCCTCAAATTAAATTTTAAAATTGTTTAGTGTATTGCAAAAATCTATATAGATTATTAAATTAAATTCTTTAGTATTATTTTGAATTTTTATATAAGTATTTGACTAATATTTAGTTATTTAGAATCAAATAATATGCGCCTATAATTTTTAAAATATACTAAAAATTAATTATTTGAAAAACGGTTCAAAGTAGGTCAAAATGCAATTAATTCAAAATTATCGAAGGCCCCTTCTTTTAATATTAGAAGCAACCAGAATGATATCTAAGATTGTTTTTAACTATAATAATATTACCTTGGAAAATTAATTCATTTCAAATTTTCTGGTCGTATTACGACTAAAATTAGATTAATTTCTCATTGATAAAGTAACGTGATTAAATAAATAAACACATGGTGTTTGTTTAAATTATTGATTTGGGCTTGAGTGTAATTTTTCAAATAAATATTATGACGGAATGTCCTTTTAACTTAACTGGCGACCACGCCATACAAATCAACGCAATAACAAGGAACCAGCAGAAGAAACAGTTATTAGAG
>JBBMOY010166677.1:0-12372 GCA_037951405.1 Platydemus manokwari | reverse complement strand
TAATCAACATGCAATCAAACAACATACACACATCATACATACCGCAATCACATTTCCATTTACGAATCTCCCTTACAATAATAAAATTATCTATTAAGATATTGAGAATTTAAAGTACCTGGATCCGTGCGGAGCCATTGTTATTTCGATATATATTCTAGTGGGATGGATACGAAGCGGTTATGGTAAATTTCTTCGGATTATTATACAGTAATTATTATTTCAATATAATCAGAACACGTAAAGACACTAACCGGCCACACTGCTTCATCTTCTTTTTTGCAGAAAATGGCATTTATCGCTGTCAACCATCATCCAGATATCAAATTTATCGATACTGTCAGAGCATTTCATTTCGGAGTTAATTTCCTTGTTGAAGTGGACATTGTTTTAGACGAAAACATGCCTCTGAAATATGCGCATGATATTGGAGAATCACTGCAGAAACGAATTGAATGCTTAGATGAAGTGGGAAGATGTTTCGTTCATCTAGATTATGAATGCCTCCACGATCCAAAACATGAGCATAAATTGGTTTAATTGAGTGATTTAATATCATTCTGTTAAATAGATTTTTGGAATCAACATCACTAATTAGAGTGTTCTTGTGTTTTTCTCTGTGACTGTGTTTGGGGAAATATTTATGTGTTGATAATCAATATATGTTTTGTAGTGATCATTTGCATTGATATTTTGAAATGTTTACCAATCTATGAGACATAATTCTTTAAAATACCAGCTACTTACTTTGATAATATTAAATTTCTTTTCTGTAAACTTCGTTTGAATTTCTCACTCCAAGGCTTTTTCATATAAACATAAATTAATTTACTAAATATGAATTTTGTCGATAATATTTTTCAATTTTCGCCGGTCATACGAACCAAAAATCTTTTTACGGCATAGAAAATGATTTAAAATGATTAATTTATTAGAATTATTCTTAAATCCCAACCTTGATAATTTAAATCTTTCTTCTTGTGAGATATGAATATCACCAAGTTGAGTTAAATATATCTACAAATATTTTTACCTGATAATAAAGAGAACGACTTGACTGTGTATGATACAAATGATCAGAAATACCGACCCTGAAAGTCAATAAGGCAACTTACAGGTTTTCCATTATAATACAAATAACCTAATGATATCATTTAAGTTTCAATAATTCAAAAAGAATAAAAATTAAATTGGATTCATATGAGAGCTGCATTCAATAGAAGTTAGTGCCACATCTGATATCATATATATCGAATTTGCTTATGAATACCAAAACTTATAAAGCTCACGTGTTTAATTGATTGGAAGACTCAAAGTATTCTTTATAAAGATTTATTAAAAGTATCTAAAAATTAAAATTGAGATAATTCATAAAGCTTTGATCATTATACTTCTCTTCTTACATTAAGCTCAAGCACCTAAATCAATAAAAGTAAAAAATATTCTTTCGATTATTATCGAAATTCAAGCCATTTCTAGAAAAAACAGTAATTAATCGTTAAAAATAAAGTCGATGTCATTATAGTAAAAAATGCTTATTAAATCAGAAATAACAAAGATCTTAAGTTTTCAATCATATTATACCGTTGCACAATATGTACATTAAGATTAATGTCGTACCTATAATTCAAAGTTTATACTTAACATGAAGTCATGTAAAATGCAATGTAAAAGTCATCAAAGATTAATTGTTGGGTAAAATATAGAAAAGAGACCAGTTTATCCTATTATTTATTTATTATTTATTATCCAATTTTTCAAAATAACATATTTCATTATAATTTCAAAATGGTTTAAAATTATAATGTCATTGCTTTAAACTAGTTATTATAAATTTATTTAATTTAAATCTATTATATATATATGTATATAATTCTTTTCAAGTAACTGAAATAATATTGCTCAATCAAATAATTATATTAGTGATCAAATTAAAATTAAAAAACCGTTGTTTTAATATACAATTATTGTCTATAGTTACAAAGTTTATTTCATATGTAATGTTATCTTTACAAGGTTTTGCAGCTGTTAGATTTGTCGTTCTTGTATTACAGTTGATTCTTACAATAAACTTATTAATTATCAAAGTATACTTATGATTCTAATTGTTTTTTATTGTTTTTTATCCATTAGAATGTTTATGTAAAACAAACAATTGCTTTAAGTCCCTTCCCTTTGACAGCTGCCCAAATATCAACAGAGTAAACGTATTTTTATTATTACTAAGGTTTTTTAATATTTATTTTAGAATGAATATTACTTTGGCAATTTCTATAGGTTTATTAACATTTGAATGGCTGTGTTTCTCCATTCGGTCAATGTTTTTGTTGACACAATCATTGATTTGTATCCTTTTAATTTTATATTAATAATTTATAACACTATTTAAAAAATTATAAATTAATATAGAAATAATTATTTTCCTATAAATATTAAAGCTATTTTAAGCCATTTAGTGGGTTCAGCGGCGCTATTAATTTACACATTGAGTGTTTGGTCATGGTCGGTTTATTGGTATATTTTCGGATTTACGGTTTTGATTCCTTTTTTTACTGAAATAATCGCCATTATTCGAGCTTTCACAAGCGAGCGTTATGCGATTAAAGATTGGTGAAATATTTCGAGACATATTTTATAAAAAAAAATCATTGTTTGTCTTTTTAGTTTTATAAAATATTAAATAATATATAATTATAATATATAATTGATATTATATTATCGAGTACTCACCAATATGCATAGCTACGCACTTCTAACCAGCAAGTTAGAGGAATATAAACTATTATAAGGTGTTTTGTATGAATAAATGGCCTCACTGGCGACCAAATGAATCAAACAGTATCTGTAGTAACTATAGAATTAATTATATAAATTAATTATTTGAAGACAAAATCAACAATAGATAGATTATTAAATGAAAATGACACCAAATATAATAGCCAGGCTGTTCTCTAGTTTCCATCACTTGTGTTTTGTTTGGTCAATAATTTCTTGAAATACTTTATGAGAATGCGTATATATAAGGGTGTCCATCGACTAATCGTGACTAGTTAATAAGTTTAATAAAGTTCATCTTGAACATTTATTTATAAATATGTTGGAATCTAACTTATTAGCAAACCTTACAAGACATAACATATCCATGATAATTTTTGTGATCGACTTTGTTCAGGAGTTTTTTAAAAAAAGCAAGAAAATTGTCCGGTTTCAAATAATAAAGTATTTTGCAAGCGAAACTGTGAAGTCTACATATTAAAGTCTACTACTTTTATTAAATGCTTAGTAAATAATTCATCTTTACTTAATTTTTTTGATATTGACTTTATTGCATACAAAAAAACTATAGATACTCTGAATTTTCACATTTCTCCTCTTATCTTGTAAAACAGTGCGTTATATCATCTGGTTATAGTTTACCATTTTAATATTTTCATCGTTAATTTGTATATTGCTCATAATAATATCAATTATTCGATTAATACACCTTAATAATACTAAACTTTTTTGTATTATCGGAGTTGTCTAATATTATAAAAAGTATTCAATTGATACTTATAGTTACACCTATTGAAATTATCTAACTCATCATATTTTAAAAATTAATTTTTATATTTCCAAAAGATTGTCTTCACGATTGTCTACGCTTAACCCAACATCATCTATTTTAAATCCAGACCCAGAATAAATTAACATAGTAACCTTACCTCAATTAATCCAAGATAAACAATGTTAAATCCAATAAATGCAATATTATTCCAAAGCAATGACACCCATCCAATTGTTGAGTTCCAAAGGAACCGAAGTTTGCAACCCATATATCACTAGAATGTACTATACAATACGTACACGAATAACTGTAAACTTAACAAAGCATTAACATAAAACATCAACATAAAACTTGGCTTCCAGCTTGCAGTTAGGGATCATCATTTATCCTTGAGATTTGTGTGTAACTTTAGCATAACGTTTTGATTTAATCTTTTTTCTAAAATTCCAATTGAATTTATTGATTTATGACTATTTTTAGAATTATAATTTTCCATTTATGTCAGTTGTGATTCGTTGATTGCTAGGCCTGTATAATTGTGTAGACATGACACATGCTTAAAGTGCCAGAGTAAAGTATAAATTATGAGAAATCGTTTTTTTCTGTCGCTTTTCTTTTTTTCTTTTCTTTTTCGTTTCTCAACACAATGGCAAAAATTCTCAAATTTGAGCTCAATCCGATTCCACAAATTTAATACCATCAATGCAATATCCAGGTCAGCCAAATCCAATATTTCAAGTAACAAAAATTAATATAATAAATCTATAGATCAATCTCAGTGCTTCAACCTTTGGGAAAGTAGTAAGACAAATAAAAATCCAAAGACTACTTAAAAAACTTAAATTGAATATCAAATAAAATAAACACATAATTAATTAATCACACAAAAAGGCTCACAGATTAGCTCACTAATTATTATATTATTCAAACGAATTGGTTTATCCCGCATATATCATGGAAACCGAAAATAGAATCTTTAACACTAATAAAAATGTAATGATATAAAACATTTCACTAATTATCTAGGGACGTTAAGTTCATAAATGAGTAGTAAGTTCTCTTTGGCTGAAATAATTGTTTGAGGTAGAATAATATCCCTTTGGTATCCTCGTTTAAGTAGTATTAGGTCTCTTTAAGATGAATCTAAGATAGTAATATGAAGTTTTTCTTTTCTCAACTGTTCAGTAGTTTTAATAGTAGTTTCAATAGGCTTTATGAGTATAAAGATATGTTTAGATATTAATATTTGCACTTTTTTAATGGAAAATTCACATTTTATATACGGTAACTTTCCCCATTATTCATGAATTAATTTAATTTATTTTAATTTTCGACTTAATAATTTGTGAAATTTTAAATTTCATCGAATTTTTAAAATTAAATTTTTAGTGCATTTTAAAATCGAATACTTTCTCATTGTTTGATATTTTCGCTGACTTTATTTATGCATTTTTCAATGTTAATTTTCTCGCGAACTTTTTTATTTTATAATAATGGTTTTATTTGGCTCTATTTTGCAGGAAAATAATAATTTTTATTTTACTACAATATGTCATTATAATAAATCAAATATTTGTAATATTTTTTACTAAATCATGATGTTCATCTTGAATTCGGTAGCAAAAATATCTAAATCATTTTTATACTAAAAATCGATGATTGTAAAATAAAAATAATTAACTAAAATTTGTTAATATACAAATCATTAAATGTACAGATGGTCCATAAAAAGTAATACTGATATATAGAACGAAAAGAACTGAGAGATTTAAAATCATAACACAGATAAATAAAACATCGAATTGTTAATTGTCAGTAACATATCCAACTGTTTGTTGGCTTGGCTTTTTCGTCTAAATCGTGAATTTTTTCTGTTCAGTTTTTCCATACGTATTTCATGTGTTCTTTCGTGAGATGTCTTAAATCCAGAAATCGGTCTGATAATTTTTTGATGGTTTTCTATTTTTCGACAGTCATTGTTGGCAATTACTGAGTCAACTACTTCAATTTATTTAAGAGCTTGGGATTTTTTTTCAATTTGTCTTACAGAGTTTTTTGCATTTCATTTACATCCACTTTAAACTTTTCGATTTCCTTTAGTCATTTGTCGTATACTTTTATTATTCTTAAGTTCTCTATTCATTTTATAACCATTTCTCGATCCCTAATCAAAGAAAATTTTGAATGAGGATGATTTTAATCCTTAAATAATTTAAACTCGAAAATGATTTTTTTTTAATAATTAAATTAAGTTCTACAATGGAATATGATTGAATGGTAGATCTCAGCGAATATTTTATCAATTCAAATAATTTATCTATAGAATATATTTCTTTACTTATACCAATCTAATAAAGGAAGTTCTTTAATAGAATTTGCTTAATATTTTTATTTTAGGACTCTGGGTAGGACTGCCATGATTAAATCCTCGTGCAGATTTTGCAAAATGATTACTTGATATTTTATTGTAATTATAATTATTAGTTTAATTTGAGGCTGGATCATTCAGAAAATTTATTATAATTTAAATTTAAAATTAATAGTTATTATAAATTCGTACAATAACAGTTTTTATAATAACACTTTTTTACATGAACCATGAAACCAACGTTTTATAAGTTAATTATTTACTTTTCTTAATAATAGAAATCATAGCTTATTTTTGAAAGATTTATTTAAAGACTGACGATTTGTCAAGATAACACAATTTTTAAAATTAAAAAAGCTTAATTAATATTAAGTGAAATCCATTTTATTTGTTAGTTAAAAATTTTAAATGTAAATCTTAAATTTTTATTTTGTCAATTGAATTGAAAATTGTTTAAATAAATCATTAAATATCTGTGTCAAGTTATTTTAAAAAGTTTTCAAATATTCGAGATAAAACTGAAGTTGGAAATACTATTGAACAAAAAAGCTAATCAACTATTTTTTAATTGGCAAGTTAGTCGAGAACTATCGGAAGTCAATTGTTATTTGTTGGATAGGCATAAAACCTAAAATAATCTTAAATAGAAACTACTGAACAAAAACAATAAATTGGCGACGACTTTTTCATCAGGCCATTTTTTACTATTTGAAATAAAAATTGAGACAAATAAAAGTTTTCGGAAAAGATTTCTGATTAAGAGGTTTCTTAATTAGAAGTTTAGGCAACTCCTATGTGAAACTGATAATTAATAAATGAACTGTGCAAGTATGAAATTAGATTCTTATCAGCTAGGTTATATTATGGCCACCGAAGGACGACGTTGAATTACATAGATTAGCTTGACAATTTTCTTCCAAACCATTGAATGAGTGCTCAAAAATAATTAGATTGCAAATAAAAAATTGTAATAACCAGTAAAATAAACAACAATAATTAGATTATTTAGTCCAAAAAATATTCAATAAAAACCAATTCGGTAGCTACTTTTATCAGTAAATTCATGATGACAATTTTTATCGATGAATCTTCTTAATGCCGAATTTATGAATCGCATAACACGTCGAATAAGTGTAGGATGGACAGGGATGAAGACAGATGTTTGCCCGACCCTTATAAGCTCTACCGGAGCCAAAGAAAGGTGAGTGACAATCGTATACTTGCTACGTTAAATGGAATGCTATTAATAATTCGTTTTAAAACTGTATAATTGTTCAAAATAAGACATTTTTACTTCTTTATTAGGCTTAAATAAACTGAAATGAGATTTTTTCGTTTTATAGCAACTTGTTTTGAATTGTTATTTCACTTTTTTGTTTACATCGGTTCAATACAATTAAAACAAGTTTATTTTGTAAAACCGCACTCTGCTTTCAAGTAATAAAATTGTATTATCGAACCGCAGGCAACTTTTTGTTCGATACTTCACATTTTTAAAACGAAATTTTCCTGGTTAAGTTTTCGTTTACTTTTAATGCAATATTTATGACATTATAAAATGAAGCTTATATATTTCTTGCATTGAATATCGTGAAATTTTTAAGTTCCATGTTATGAAGATATTATCT
Organism: Platydemus manokwari; assembly: GCA_037951405.1. NCBI lineage: Eukaryota > Metazoa > Platyhelminthes > Tricladida > Geoplanidae > Platydemus > Platydemus manokwari. Next base: position 4,829 of record JBBMOY010166677.1, on the reverse strand, counting down.
TTTTATATTATCATTTATATGATAATAATTTGTAATTCTTAATAAGAACATTTGAATTTTAACTTTAAGTAATAAATTAGCTGAAATCGATTAATATTAATAAATATGTTTTGCAAAACTTTCAATATCTGTGAGAATGTTTTAGTCTAGTACATATGTGAAGGACATTTTTATGATGATTTTTTCAAGAAGCAGGTTTTAATTTTATTCTTTCAGTTTTTAATAATAATTTCAAAAGATAAGTTATTTTTATTTATTATTTTATTGTCGAAAATATTTAGACATAAGGCTGACATGATGTATAATCCATTGGTGAATACAACCGTGTTAAGTGTGTGAGTTTTTTCAATATCAACGAATGAACTGAGTTAAATGAATTTGTTAAATAAAAGTTTTTCGAAACATGAAAAAAGACATTTAGAAAACTAAAGCTCAGGCATTTCTATTCCATGTTTTGACTTATTTTTCAATCAAGTCACACAAAGTTGATAAAATCTCTAAAAAGTAAGTTTCAGGGATGACTATTTAAAAATTTAAAGAAAAAAGTTGAGAACTTATTTTTGTCCAGAAATCAATTCCATTAAATTTAAAAACATTATGAGTTTTGTTTTAAATAGGTTTATACTGATTCTAATTCATTTCGTTTAAAATATGAAAACACAAATTAATCTTAGATCTTTTGCTTTGTAACGTTTAAGTAATATCAATTATCTTTATTTTAATATGATGAATGCAAAAAAGTTAATGATGTCATAAAATATTAGTTCTCCAACGTGTTCTCTATAATAAAATTGTCTGTGACAAGATTCAATATTTGGCAGCAATGAGACAGAAGCCAAATGAAAAATATCGCACTTTCGAAATGTGATTTAAGAAATTAGTATAAAGAATTTTCGGTAAAAGAAAAATGATCGAAGAAGAAATTTCACGATTCTCTATTCAACCTGATGGAATCCTTCTCTTTAGACCTTTCCATAAAGGATGATAGGCGAAGAGAATGACTGGTAATTAAACGAAACCGGTCCCCACTCACCAGGTCAATGAAATTAAGAAATCGTATTCCAATGATGATAAAAAACATCAATTTTCTAATACACTAGAATCCGGATACTGTTAACTGTTTCAAACTTAACAGGCGTTTGGCCAATGGGCTGCTATCAGTGAATATAATTAAAGATGACTGCAACAAGATAATATAATCAATGAAGAAGTATACTCACGATGAGAAATCAATGTATCAAATAAGATTGTTGTGGAGAAGAGAAACAGAAAAAACTAGTGTCCACTCTGCCTTGAAACAGAAAAGCAAGTGTTTCGAGATTGACCAAAGACCAGAAGATAAAAAATATTGCAATTAGAGAGTGTAAGTAAAGACGGAAGGCACTCAGACGAAGTTGTCAAAAACGAATACTAAATTCTTGAATCTATCTCGTCAGTGGGATTGAAGCAATAAGCCATTTGGAAAGGGAAGATTGAAAATTTGAGAGAGGGTAAATGGTGGAGAGCTCACAAATGTTACAAAAAGTGTATAGTATTATGTTGGATAACATGCAATGATAGAGAGTTCGAAATGTTATGATCATCCATAGTCTTAATGAACGAAGAAAACTGGGAAAGAATCTGGAAACTTGTAATGACAAAATCAAACGGGGAATTTTTTACAGAAATTAAGATCAGTGATACTGCAGATACTAGAATAAACCATCACCATAGTCACAGACTCATACTTGCAAAGAAAAGTATCGCTATGTAAGATGATTCCACTCTTCTAAAGTACATTCGAGAATATGCCTCAATTTTCAAGGCATTTATATCCGACCACTGAATAACAATACTAAATAAAGGACCGTCTCACTAAAATCCCAAACGGCAGCCATTACATTCGGAGAAGATCCAGGAGTTAATAAGGAATCTCTTAGTGAGCAATTTTATATGACAGTGTAGTAGCCCCATGAAACCCCGTTCAGTACAAATAACAAACGGTACTGCTTCAACAGATAACCATTTGAATTATGTGCAGTTCCAGTGACATACCCGAAACTAATGAATATAATATTCAAAGAAGTAATATATGATTGTATCCCAGTTTATCTTGATGGTATTTTAATATACGGAAGTTAATATGCAAGATAAAAAATCAAAAAGACAAAAATACCGAATTATAAGCCATAGTTGCAATCATTCATGAAACTATGTAACTATTACAGGGGACTCAGCAAATATTACGCATAGATATCGGCACTGTTGTATTCAGTTTAAACTCGACAAAATATGAAAATCAAATGGTGAAATGAATGTGCTGAGTCTTCAAGGAAACTCAAAAAATCTTTTTCATCAACATCAGTACTATCATCATATCTATATTTAGGCAAACAAACGATTCTGGATACAGATGTATGTTTCAGAGCAATAAATGTTAAAAGACGGGGTTACTAGCAATCCATGAATTCACAATACAGTTTAAACATTTTCTGCATGCGAAAAAGCTTTTAATTAGAATGCATCACAAAGCGTTGACATACATGCAGAAAGCCAATAAACAAATCTACATTTTCAAACCTAGTTTCATACCTGAAAGGCAGCCTTCATGCTAACGCTGATGAATTAATAACATTGAGAAAAAATTATGCTCTCAATGTTTATCAGTACACCAAGTCTAAAAAATGTGCAAACCTGATACTGGATTTATTAAAGTGCTTGAATGTAAAAGTGTTAATGACTTGGAAGATATACAGTCAAAAGATAAAGTCATAAACTCAATAAAGAAGTGGTTAACCCAGATGTGAAGAAGATCCAATATCGAAAAATATACTCGGATAGATAATCTAGCCGTGTATAACCATGAAGGAAGAAAGAAATTATATCTGTAGCTCAAGCACAGAATATGACAAGTTACTTCCACCGAAAGTTATTGGATTATGTACAGAATATCTATTTTTGGCCAGCATGTAATGTAATATAGAACACCAAGTACAGGGTTAAAAATTTTGCTCTAAATTGAAGGGTTACAGCAAGAAGTAATGCTAAATAGAGAAGAATATATACATATTAAGTCCAAATTTAAGTATTTATTAGCAATTATCGATCATTTCAGCCAACTAATAATCCGGACACCGTTAACCAACCAGAATGAGGCCGTTGTCCATGAAACCCCTGAAACCATTATCAACCAGTGAATTTATCAATATGGAACACCGAGATCAGTTTTATTGAATGAAAACACTAATATTGTAACAAGGCATTGCTCACCACGCAAATGGATTTGAAAAAAGTAAGTTTCGTAAGCGACAAGGCAGTAACGACAAAGACGTCGGATGACATCATCTCAAGTTGGGGTAAACTTTCACCAGTAATAAAATTCATAATCAATGCCACTCACCAAACACTCACCCTATGAGATTCTTTTTGAAAGGCTGAGATTCTTACATAGGCTAAAAATGAGAGAAACACGGAACTACAATAAATGACGCAGAAGAGAGGAAACGCGCCCAGAAGAATGATCTAGGTTTTTCGCAGTGAAGAAAAGGTGGCGGTTTAAAAAGAATCCAACAAGATTCACAAAGACGATACGAAGGCCCAATGCAAATTTTAATATTCTTGAGTTCACTTCAAGTTTTAATTGATTTTCCATGACAAATCAAGCCAAGAAGAGTAGAGTGGCTGAAGAAGGAAGTTAAATTATATTGATAATCTTTGTTCTAATATACTGAATGTAAAACGAGTTAGATTTTCAAAAATAAACTTAGACTAATGAGTGACTTTACTGTAATTATTTTCCTAATATAAACAGAAGATCTAAAAACAATTAGATGGATGTATAATTTAACTAACATGAAGAACAAAACTACAAAAATTAAAAGAAAATCAACATCGTTTCTAGAAATTTAAAAATATTAACGCCCGTTGAAGTTGTATGATTCCTTCATGTCAATCGGTATAACCGATCACAAATTATATTTTTTTTATCCATTAAAATTGCTCATGGCTTACTGTCTGTTATATTCGATATGTGATCTAATCTCGATGTTGAACTTAAAACATCAAAATTGAAAAAAAAAACATCTCAATGAGATATATTAAACAAAATTGTAAACTGATATCTATTTTAAATTAGTTTCTGTTATTGATGTTTTCTCTGATATTCGAGTTATCTGATATTTGACTGCGAATGCAATAATTTTAATAAATAATTTCTGAATAAATCACAAAATATATTTCTCATATTAATTAGTTGATTTATATTTTCCTCATCTTTTATTACACAAGATATATCGAGTATTGAAAATCTAAAATGAAGAGAATACATTTGAAAATAAAAAATAGCTGAATGAAATCTATTTCGATCTCTTTCACTTGAAAAAATATATGCGAGTTATTTTGATGGGTTTATTGAAATGTGCCAAGCAAGTGCAAACAAACATAATACAATGATATCATATAGTAGAGTTAATTTCAAAATATTTAAATAAAAAAGTCTTAGAAGTGCTTACAATAATCCGTTACATAGTTTTCAGTTTTATCAAGGATTTATAAATAATCGACCCATATTTATCAACCATTGAGTTACATACATCGAAGTGCCCAGAACTTCATTTGATAGCGGTTATATTTTTTACCTGAATATTCTCATTAAATAACACCATGCACGAATCTTATCTAAGTTCATACATCTCTAATCTAATGTTGAGAAATATATTATAATAAATATATTTTAAATTTAAAATAAAAGGTGAAGTAGAATTGATTTATATTACCTGGCTTTAAAAAAGAGGGTAAAAATGAAATCAAGGACTCTTTAATATTTTTTTTTACCTTCTTACAATTTTGAA
>JBBMOY010166676.1:0-18942 GCA_037951405.1 Platydemus manokwari | reverse complement strand
TTACCATGTCGTGGAACCAAGTATCCAAAATAACAATTAAAAATTGTTTCAAACATGGTGGGCTTTCAAATGATGACTTGGAACTTGAAGACCTAAGGATTCAACCACCGTCCATGACAATAAATGAGTTCGAGGAATGGGTTGCCATAGATAACTACGTAAATGCCACACAGAACGTAACAGAAGAAGACATTTGCGAAAGTATTATAGGTAAAGGTGGAATGACATCAATAACTGAAAATCAAGAGACAGAGGAAGATGCGAATATACAAGCTCCTCCAACAAGCAGTGAAATGAGAAAAGCACTGGAAGTTTTGCGACGTGGTGTGCAGCAGAGATCATCAGATTTTCAAACGCATTACCAGTACGAAATTTTCGTCAATAATTTGCTCCGCGAAAATCAAAGACAAACAACATTGGATGAGTTTTTTTTAATATAAATTCTTCGGTTTCTATTTTTTTTCCAAATGTATTTTACATGTGTCTTTTTATTATGTATCTTTGTTTAAAATCAAGTTTTATGTTTTTTCGGTTAATGTTATCAATCGGTTATTGTTATCAAAATCTTTGAGTCCCGATGCGATTCTAATAAGCGGGGCTTACTGTATTTTGTTATGTTTGGCCAAGGTCAACTTTATATTTAATGATCTTCAGTTGTAGGAACTTTTCAGGAACCTGCATATAATTTTGGATTTCATAATTTTTTACCATAAAATGTACCTTGTTTAATAATTTAAAAGTCTAAAATTACAAAAAAAGAGGTCCTAAAATAAAATTTTAAATTTGCTGAGTGTATTGCAAAAAGTTATTAAGTTTAATTAATTATATTCTTTATAAGCATTTTGTATTTTTTATTTATGTACAGTTATAGTTGTTTGGAATCAAATATTAAATACACTAGAGCTTCAAAATCATTTAATTTTTGATCATTTGATAAAAGGATCATAACTGGTCGTATTGCAATTTATTGAAAATTAGTGAGAATTCCTTTTAACAGAAGGAGCAAATTGAGAAGCAATGATATTATTAAACATGTATGTAGTTTACTAATTTGATTTATAATTAAAAAAAAAAATTTAAAAACTCAAATAATCGTGTAGAAGTGTTGTGATTAGAATGAGAATTTGGTTTTAAAATTATCATACAACCTAAGAAGTGAGATATTAACTGCATTATGTGAATAAATCAAAAAGCGCATTTATATATAAAATTAAGTTATAAAATTATCTCGAACTCGAAAATTAATCATTACAAAAGTAGGTTAATTGGCCCCTTTATTTATTTTAAGTTTTAAAATAATAATATGAGATTTGAAAAATAAAATGCATAAATAGTTCATGAGGATATTCATCAAAATATCCTAGCAAATATCACCAATGAAAAAATAACTTATGAATGAATTTCATTTTTAATCTTCTAATATCTTAATAAATTTGATGGTTTAAATCCTCATTTTGCTATTCATGAATATCAGATAACTTCAGGTTTCTCAAATGAAACACTAGCAGTGAACATTCAATTCCTTAGAGGATTTATTAAATAAAATAATATATTCACGATCGACATGAATATCGGATACCTAATATTAATTTTACATAACGATATTATTATCAACTAATATTATTTATGAGTGATTGGCACCAATGAAACTAGATCAACAAAGCTAGCCTAGAAAATCTAAATAATCTTTATAATTTAAATCAAATTTCGAAAACACTATGGCACTGAAATGAAACATCATGATACAGCAATAATGAGAACAAACTGTAGTGGATATTTTTATTTAAGATTCATTTTGGGAAAAATTCTGAAATACTAGTTGATGTTTGATGGTATTTCGATTTCTAAAATATTGCTGCAACTGTGGAGATCTCTCGTTGCTTAGCCGTGCTGCATGATCAAATAAAAAAGTCTGATAACTGCTCAGTTGTTTGTTGAGAAATTAAATTCTGTATTATATGAAATTGATTGGTCAAATAGAGTGATTGCTCCAGTATTTGCTCGCATAATTTTTTATTGAAAATCTTTTCAATTATTAAATATTTTCTAGTTGCACCTGGAATAAATTTCGAAATATCTCAATGGTAAAATTGTTTTAATAAACGATGGTTTTAAAAATTAATTAACTCTATTTATCTCTCAATATTAAATTAATTGTTCAAAATCAACGAAGTAATTTTCTGTAATTTCCTTCTATTTAACATTGGTTCATCGATATATTTAAGTTAATTATGAAGAAACTTCAAAATGAAATTATCTAAAAATTAATCAGTCGTGTTTTAGAGTTATTCAGTGAAAAAATAATAAAATAAAGTTTATTAAAATGGATTTATTGTGGATAAACCATAAACGTGTTTTCATATTGATTAAATAGTATATTTAATTTTGTTGAGAATAGGATGAAAGTAACTATTTGAAGGGTGTGAACAAACGCACTTTATTTAAGGATTCATAGCAATCAGTGATATTGTCTCTGTTTTCCTCCTCGATTTTGAGTAGTCACAACAGTCACTGGTAATTTCTTTGATCCTTCTTTCAATTGGGACAAATTCCTTTGAATCACCTTAATTATTCACACTTGTCGGGACTCGTAAATTCGTAAAACATTTTTCATTCACTGACTCGATATCACATGAAGGTTCTTTTTCCATTCTTATCAATTTCTGAATTTCATATTTTATTTTATTCGATCCATTCATAGCAATATTATGGAGCATTAGAATCTTTTTTATTATCAACTAATCTCCTGAATTTCCAATGTCTTAAAAATAACTCGGGATCATATTTATCTCATTATATTTTGACCAACAATTGCCTTCGGATTTTTTTGTTTTTAGTTTCTCATCTTATTTATACTGGAGATCATTTTTCGATATTTACTATATATCGTAATTCTCAATTTCATATCTGTTTCACCATGGTTTCCAATATAAAAGATCCAGAATCCATAAATTCGATTTGCATTTTCAATAAGTCGAACAAAAATAATTTTTAATATTTCAAACGTGCCGTCATCAATAATTGTAGAATGTTCTTGCTTTTAACGTTTTTATTATGTGTTATGATATCAACTGATACCGAATACTGAATAATTTAAACATTTGCATGGCTCCACAACCATAGAGGCATGGCAACGACAATTTGAAAAAGGAGCATAGCCACTCATGCGAAAATATAAAAACCCAATAGGAACATGGAAAAGCCAAAATCGAATCAAAATATGATGCAAGATGACACAAAAAATTACACAGATCTCGAATATAAAAAATTGATATAAAGATGGCCAACTACCAATTAGAATCCAAATTTTTGGTTGATATTTTGGTGTATTGAATAGTACTTAAGCAAATACAATAATAGGCTTCTATTTTGGAGTCAGAGATTAATTAATTGTTGATGATTCCACACTTGGAAGCAGATTTAATTTTATTTCCATTGAAAATACCGAGGTTTCACTCTACTTGGGATATAATGGTTTACTTATCTCAACTGCATCAAATCAATTTTTTTTAATTTAAATTTTTATGCGGTAATAGCATAGAAATCAATTCATTGATTAATTAAGTTTCTTTAACGCCAATATTTCTATAATTTTCTTACTATTTTGGATCGCAGTGACCCTTACAAGCTGATCGTGCACTTGAATATCTGAATCCGCATTGAAATAATAGAGCCATCAGTCTCAATCAGGCTCTGAATCAGAGTTAGAAAGGATTCTAAGCTAAATTTTAACTCAAACGATCCGAATGACGAATTCAATTTTCCCAATCAAATCCTCATTGTACGACTCTAAAACAATCCAACAAAAAATCTAAAACATTTTGTTGGCTTTACATGGATTCGGTTGACCTAACTGATTATAATTAGCGAAAACTTTTCGAATTGCTCTGATTCCATTCAACAATACCTGATTACTAACAGCTTGGATTTATTTCTATCTGATAGTTTAACCGGTTTGTTTGAATTTAATATGTTAGCTAGATAACCTGAGATTGTTCTGATGTTATTCTGATTGAAATCTATTGATATGTAACTGGTTATTTGATTTGTTCAATTTATTCGTATAACTTTTCATTATGTTGTCATTTTACTTATGTAATACTTGTTCTGTAACTGAATTTTATGTTTGGGATATTTACATTTTATTGGTTAATCATTTTGTTAATGAAATTACCGTAGTAGAATGGGAAGCAAGTTGAAACAATAAATAACTGGATAAAATAGATAATTAAATAAAATAAAAAAAACAATAATTAAAAAAAAATAATACATAATAAACATCGCTGTGTAAACATTGAGCAAAATAAGTCACCACAAAATTGAATGTACTTAGATGCATGGAAATACAGTACACCTTTAGTAAGATCTCTTGAATATACAAATCATTGGTATTTTCGTACCAATCGAAAGAAGAGTTGTTCAATGTAGTTGCTTTACTGGAATAATTTCTAATCTCGATATTTTCCATAGGATTTTATATCACATGGTTTACTTCACACATGTGAAGGAAAATTTAATTAAAATTTCCAGGCACATTCTCCATTGACCAACAAGGGCATTAACATTAGTTTAGAAGTATCTTACATTAGTAACAAATTTTTACTGATTCTCGTCGAACGTAATTTGGTTAATCACTGTTCTTTGCTTCGTGTCATATCTACATTATTAATTCGATTATTTCTAACGTTCATTTTATATTATCATAATATCTCAGATGATTATTTCACTGCTAGTCTTTACATTCGGTTCACTCGAAATATCAACTCATTAATCCTTTATTCATTAACCAGAATCATCTTTTCCTAACCGTTAGCTTTTCTACTAATTATAAGAGACCCTTTATCCGAACTGCGAGGATCATCGCATATACAACCCTATAACTACCACTTCCGAATATTATTTTTTATCTTTAATTCATCTCTCTCTTGGTAATTAAATGGTCCCTGTTATATCATCTTAATATCTATTTATATAAAGATTTATTTCATACAAAATTAAGTAATGTTTTATAATTACAAATCTTCAGTGGTTTTCATAAATATACGATTATTTGGAATATTAGCATTGAAAGAAAATAAAATAAATCACGAAATACGTTCATTCAATTTGTGCTTAAAGCAGCAAATCAGAAATTTATCCAATAATCAAGTTTAATAAGCATTGATGCTTAAACAAGAAACAATGGGCTTAATCACCAATCATTACAAAGATTACATCACAATAAAGAGAATTGTAAATATGGTTTTATCATTACAAAATTCAAGCGTCGAAATGTTAATAATATTATATGACGTAGATAATATTGGAAATTCAATTTGTTTAAATATTCTGAAAACGTGGTTTGTTCAAATTTTAATTAATTTTTGTGATGGAATTAAAGGACGTTTTTACTGGCGATGTCGCCAGAACTGAACCTGGAATCTTCTGATTTTTTTTTTACTATTTTTTACTATATGTAATATGATTATGCGTTATTATTTTCAAATAAATTATTTCGATGAAACAAGATCCCGAAATCAAGGAAACCGAATTATCAAATTGGTTACAGCATCGAAACTTTCAAAATACAACATCATAAAGAATGAGTCTGGTGTCCACCAATTGAGAAAATGTGATTTCTAAGCCAAATAATTTGATGCAAATGTTGAAAATAATGTTCCGATTCCATAATTAAAAATATAAATGTTATAATTTAACTTAAACAGAACTTAAAACATACCGTGTTATTGACTTTTTTCAAGTCCCTGAATTGCACACAGGTCAGTATCATATTCTTGCGAATACAATAACCATATTCTAGTAATTAGAAATCCCGCACAATAGATATTTTATAATCCAACAAATTCTATTAAGGATCATTTAATATTTAAGAGCGAAATTTAAAATTAAGATCAAATCCAAATTATCAAGATTGATGCCTTTAAATTGAAAAACAAACTAATCAGAATATATTTGAAAAAATAATATTAATTTAATCGTGATTATAATCATTGTTTGCCGCTACTACTATTTTAAAAACCACAAACTAAAATCAAACCAAAAGAAGTCAAGACACAATCAATATGTATTAAATCAAAATATTTAAACAAATATTTCTAATTTTATATCAATTTAATTTTATAAAATTAAATTAAATCTAAATAAAATTTTAATAAATGTAAATTAAAATTGTTTCGAATTAAATTGAAATTTAATTCATATCAAATATCTCACAATCATCATGTAAAGAAATATTTGTCCCTACACTGGGAAGATTATGATCGATCACAAATAAAAGTTATTCAAAATCATATTTGTCTTCATTTATCAAACTCAAATTATATCCCATAAAACATTTTTAAAATTGATATTTCAATTCAATGCTCATAATTGTTTCCGTTAGAATCAATGCAATCAATTATTAAGGGTTACTTTCCAGATGGATTAAAATTACACGGGGATGTATTTTAATATCCAAATATATGTCATCATTTAAAATTAAAACAAAGCAATACAATCAACAAAATCAATTTTATCACATTTTAAACGTGCTGGAAATAATTCCATAGACTCGAACAATATATCTTCATTGGAAATAATTCAACTTTTTGATGTAATCGAATGGATAAATCAATATCTTATCAAAAGCCATAATTCATTAAGGAAATCAATAGTGTTATAATGAATAATCTATGAAAAAGTATTTGTTTAAATAATCGATCATCAATTCAACTGGAACAAAACCAGTTGTCATGAATGATTGTTTGGCTTGATTCTATATGAGATCTGATAAAATGAAATGGCTTTTTATTGTTTTTTACAGAATTTAAGATCTACTTTTCCCATCAGATTTTTGGTGAATTTGGTTTCGGAAAATCAATCGACAAGATGAAAATATGAACATCAACACTACAATTGGAATGAATACGACTAAACTACTGATCCACTGAGTCCTCAGAGACATGATTGTCGTTAATATTGTTTGCGGTTTTTGCTTTTGTTTTCATTCTCTTTTTTCCATTACTATATTTGGAATTGAGTTTTTGAAAATCTTTTTTCAGCTGCTTATAGATGATCATGAAATATCCAGCAACACTCAAACATAAACCACATAATATGATGAGATGTAAACAAGCAATTCTATAAATGAGAATGTTTTTTCGATATTCATTATGAACCGTCAATGGATGTTCGGTGATAGTATCGTTTTGATTTGAATCTGCTGTAGTGATGGGTATTGTTGTGGGGAAAATGACTGTAGTTTGTTTACATAATTGTGAATAACAAAGTATATCTCGAGGCTTAGAAATCTCTGAATCATCATACAACTTTAATATGATATCTTTTTTCAATTCACTGATTCGTCGAAGAGTCACAAGAATCTGATAGCCGTTTATCGATTCGTAAAGAAAGAAAACTTTCGTTCGTTTTAATTTCAAATTCGGCCTCATCAATCGATCAAAAGATTTCAAATCTATCATGGAAAAAAGTCCTTCAGGATGTAATCCACTGCACGATTTACTATGCGAATACGGTATTGTCAGAGCTGGATCAGTGTTCAACATTTCGATCCATGCGTACGAATAATTGCATCTGAAATCGGAAAAATTGTCGAATTTGTACAATGTTCGATTGAAATTATAATTGCCCCACAACAATTCCGATGACGATGCCCAAGGGAAATTGAAAAATGCTAATAACATCAACAAGTTATAAAGATTCATTAGTGTAAAAATTATGCCAATAACTGTGTGTTCAGAATTGTGATCGACGGATTGGAAAGAAATACTGATATCGTCTATTAAAATCGACAGAACAACCAACCAATTACGGGCACATATGATTATCTGATTCTTTTACATGTGTTGGATTTTCATGTCGAAATATACCTTTTCAAAAAGTGTTTTTCACAATTTTTTAAATAAACAATTTTTTAAATAATATTAGAAAAATACGATTGATATTTTCATGGACAAAACAATAAACCAAATTTGCACTCAAATTTTCATTTTCATAAATATTAAAAATCCTAATTATTAATTTAATTTCGATTATTTTGGTTTCATTTATGTGAAAGTCTAGTACTGAAACAGTAACAAGGATTCTTCATTTTTCATAAATATTTTACTGTGATTTTTAAAATCTGCGGTTTGAAAACAATTTTAAAAGCAAAGATATTCAATACGAGATTAAATAATTACGAGATTCAATACCAAATAAATACATAAAATGACGAGGTAAAGGTGAATTCCGCATGTATGTATGTTTTTATGAATGTGTATCATTTTGTTTGCTAAATCTGTAAAGATAACCCTATTTTGTCATTTACTGACTTATGCAGAAAACGCACAAGCATATCATCGAGAAAAATACAAATAATCCTTCACCTCTACAAAAGAGTTCAATATCTTTCACATCTCATGAACAGTTATCATGATATTATTTTAGAATAAAAAAATGAGACCATCTTAAGAAATTAAGTGATTAATTATAAAATTTTAGAACACATTCAGATAAAGAGCTGAGAAATATTAATAATTTTCCCGCCAGGATTTTACTAAGAAATAAGCATTATCGACAAATTAACGATTAACCATTTCCATTTTATGAAATGTTGATAGGCGTTCAATGAGAACTCTAATATAGAAATCATAAACCGCCATATGATAGTTAATTGGTTTTACTCAAGCCAAGTACTAAAAAGGTTTTCCAAAACAGTTGTTCATAATTATAGGAGCAGGATGTCGAAGGTAGGTCTTTACGATGAGGCTCAGAATGAAGGAGATCAAACAACCACATTACCGGTAATGACTACCATACTCTGAAATTATATATATAATAATAAAAATTAATAAAAATAATAAAAATTAATAAAAATAATAAAAATTAATAAAAATAATAAAAATTAATAAAAATAATAATAATAATAAAATAATAAAAATTAATTGATTGAAATAGTTGAAAGAAGTTTAGGTTGAAATGTTTTAAACGTGAAAATAAATAAAACTTCAATTAGTAAAATAAACTTATTTTGACAAGAACTAAATATTTAAATAAAATAATGTTAAAAATAAAAAATAAAATTAATTATATAAATAATTCAGTTTGTTTAAATGAATCAATTAATTAAAAAAAGAAAACAATTTCCGAGGTCGGTTGATTAGTTTACTGCACAATATTGCAATATAAAAGTGAAGGCACTCTATAGCTGACTGCCATTATTTCAGACAGTAATTAATTATTTTGGTCAGTAATACAGCCAGTATTAGAGACTAGAAACAATTCGAGAAGATTATTTTACCAGAAATTTTAATTGCTAATAGCGGAATTCCATCGAATCCAACGTTGTTCCAGAATATCGGTCAATCAGAAAGAATGTTAATGCGTGCGTCCGTCATTGATTATTGCTCACTCTTGTACGTAGTAAAAGCCAAGAGTAGATCCTCAGTCGGTAGATCAAATTTGTGAGCGGACTAGATTAGTGATTGATAATAACTTGAACTTAACGGTTGGACCCTTGATTGTGTTTTTCTTTTGTGTGATTTGATCGGACATTTGTAAATTTGTTGTAAAAATAAATCTTAGTGTTCAACCACTATCTTTTTGGGGTCAAATAGATAGGATTTTACGAGTATTTGTTGCGCTCTACAGCAGGTAGGCCCAATACACACACGCACACATATATATAATATATAAAATACTGTTTCTAATAATTTTGAAAAAAACTGAAGAATTTCGCCTATCGGCTTGATATATTGCATCTGGGCTGTAAATACAATTAGAGACATTATGGCCTATATTAATATATAATTGCCATTTAATTCACTTCCTCCAACCTTTGATCTTGTCTTCAAACGAAGTTAAATTTCATTTGATACATCGAATAATAAACCGTATTTAACTGAAAATCCAAAAAAATTTATAAAGTAAAAATAAAATCCCCTGTTCAGTTCAAGAACCTGAATATAAACAGAAGAAAGAAGAAAGATAAGGAAGAAGTATAATTAGCACTAGGACAAAGCTCCTACAATAAAAGTCAGCCTGAAAACAGGTCTGACCATAAAAATTGTCGACTCAAAGCAGATATGTGCCTTATAAACATTTGTTAGAGTAATTGCTATACTGGTCACAACCTTCATACTCTAAAAAGAGGGAGTACAACCTAAAAATATAAAAGGCCAGTGTAATTTCAATACACCTGTCTGATACGTTAATAAAAAAGTGATAAAAAATAAAATGATAAAAAATACAACCCTATAAATTATATACGCCATATTATTTAACCATATTTCAATCCATTTCAACATTTCCTATACCTTTAACCCTAAGAAGAAAAACCATAAAGACGAGTTGTGATTAGAATGGAAATTTGGATTACTATTCTATTTTGTTCCTATTCGACATCACGAAATGCAAGATATCACCAAAGAAATCATTTTTCACAAAATAATTTAAAAAATCCAAAATAAAAATTTAGTTATTAAATAATTTATGATTTCTTGATGTCTTCTCCCTTCTATTTCAATATCGAGATGTGTCAATCGTAGAAATAAAAATTCAAAGATAAATATAAAAATCAAAGTATTATTTTATATTTAAACATTGAAATGACATTAAACTGTGACTGTCTTTTTCCGATTGGATTTCGCCGTCTTCATTATTTCTCATCTAAGATTGAATTTTAATTCATAATATGATAAAAATATCATTGTAAATAAATTCTGAAATTAAATTATACACAAAACATCATTTCATTAAAAATTTTTCTTAATTTAATCCCAATTACTTACTAATATTTTAAATTATTACCCTCAAATATTACTTAGATAAAATTTTAAGGACCTTGTTTAATTAATTATGAATATTTAGAAATTGAAATTTAACTATTAAAACTTTTAAAATCAAAAAGACACTTTTAAAATCAAAAAAGACACTTTACTCCTGAAAATGGTATATATAGCAGGGTTTTTATAATAATTTTATAAAAATTATATTTCTTAAGTATTTCCTATTTTATAATAATCAACGATAAAATTAGTATGACTTTATTTCAGAATTAATGCGAAATTACAGCTGATAATTTTGATACTGTTCCTAATGTTTTAATTTATATTTTACAATATTAAATATATATATATTGATACAGTCAGAAGATAATTTCATTTACATATTAATCAAATATTATATGTTTTCTGATTATTTGCCAGATGATACTGTCGGAGTTCCCACTTGTATTTCAATTTCCTGAATAACAATTACACATATTGAGCCACAACATAATTGTGTCATTGATTTAGTCGATGAGTTATTTATTTAATAAAAATATCTCTAATACAAATGATTTCAAGCAAAATATATTTAAATATATTAATAACGAGAAATATGCGGACATTGAATCAAAAAAGGAATTAAAATAAGCGCAATAAGGAAAATTTTAGAGATAATGCTTTCGTAGGTCCAAATCCAACTATAAGCGAATAAGAAAGTAGTATATTCGAGATCATATTTAATTATGGTTCCTGTGATATCATATATGTGAGGATAATAATTCGAATAAGATTAAAATTAATAATTATAAAATATTTTGAAATGATATTTGGCATTTGTATTTATAAAATGGTCATGCTCGAAACATTACTGTAATCTCTCAATTAATTATAAAAAAATATGAAAAAATAATTTTAATAAAAATTTTTAAATATGGTTTTTTTTTATTAAAATTAAGAAATTTTAATTTTAGGAGAATGTTGAAAATAATCGAATATTTGTTTAAAATGGATTTATTATGAAAATATATAATTTGTGCGGTGAAATTATGTCTTCTGAATTAAACATGAAACATGAAGAAGTGTTAGCCACTAACAATATATATGATTCAATCAATAAAAATCAAAATTATAAAAAATTAATTAAGTCTTAAACTTCGACTGGTAAAAATGACTAGAAATTGTCCAATAAGATTTGCAAGCAATTTTTATCAAATCGAAAAAATTCAGACTGGTCACCAAAACAGAGGAATAATTAAATTTCAACGAACCTTTTTGTAAACATTTGTTTAACGTGCAGACCCTCAATAACAATTACCACCACATAATCAAAAACTTCAAATCAAAAATTCCAGAAATTTAGAAATCCATTGGCTCTAAAAAAAAATCGGCTGCTTCAGAAGAAACAATAAACATCAATTTTTATCAAAAATAATAAAAAATAATAGAATAGTAACAATAATACTAACGAATAATAAAATTAATTAGGAGAATAAAGGTAGAAAATAGTAGTAAGAACTTGTCGGAATACCGGATAAAGATTAAGAAACGAATACAAGGAAGAGAAATTAACTATTCAGATTTATTAACAAATAAAATAGTGAATGAGAATATCATTTAGTAGAAAAAGAACTTTTGGAATTTCAAGTAAATTCTAGAAGCACTTTAGTTCAGAACATACATCTTCAGTAAAGGTCAAAAACATTCAAAAACTGTTTTTCACTTTGTTCTACACACCCGTCATGAATATGTGCAGCAAATAATTTTTTTAAAGCTCAATTTAAAGAAAAAATTTTTGTGTTCCATTTTTATTAAAATAAATCTTTTTAAATCTAAATTTCATTGTTGATCACTAATCAATATAGTTAGTAATATAATTTACGTGTTTCGAATAACTTGATATCGTCTTCAGGAATAGCTTCCGAAGAACAATGTACAGTCTATTTTGTATAACCAGTTATAGTTATCGAATACTCGAAATTAACTTTAGTAATTTTTTGATTGTCTCGATATCATACGAGATTACTGAACCTCTTCAAAAGCCAATGGTTTGCAAAATACAATCCAATAAACCCAAATAAAAAACATCACACTGTACACCAATATTTTTAAAACTTTTGATCTCCTTTAAATGGGATTTAAACATGTATAGCCGAGCTCGATTAATATGTCTCCAATCGATTGCAGCAAAATTAAACTTTTTGTGGACAAACCCAAACATTACATTTACCTTATTCAGGCCAGACATCAATGAATTAGGCGAAATATTTTGTCTCTCCTCAGTTGGTAAAGTACTACTAAGAATTACGAGAAAAGATTTTATTGATAACGAATAAATATTGATAATAAACGAGATAATACAGGGTGTGACAAAGGTAACACAAAATCTGGAATTAAAATAAAATATACGTGTTAAACATTTTGGAATCAATATATGCTTATAATATAAGATTGGAGCCATAAAATAATCGTTCAAAGATTTTGAGCTGTTTTTATCACACCGCGTATTTTTTTACTAGGAGTCAAATATGACAGTAGAGTAAGGTCGAATAATTTAATAGTCATTTATTATTATAATTATTATAGCAATGATAATGTTTAATACTACGGTTTAATATTAATAATTGGAATAATTATATTGATAATACTATCATTGCCGATAAAAATAATAATTATTATTATAACCAACATAATTATTATCAATATTTTAATTTTATAAATAGCTGTCATGGTAATAAAAATAGTGCTGATTTCACCAATATGGATAATAAAAACGTATAATAAAATCTAATAATAATAACTTTATATAAATTTATATATATATATATATATCAATTTTCCATAAAAACATCTTTTCAATCTTTGTATGGAGAATAAATTTCCCAAAAACGGAAAATTATTAGGAATCATTAATCTACCACTTATCGAGAGACCAAATAATCGACATATAATCAAACAGCTTTTATTATGAGAAGTTCTTTTCAAAACAATTTTTGATAATTAAAGCTTTGTGCTTTCTGAAATCTCTCTTTATTGTAGTCGTTCTAATATTTCAAAAGGGAAAAGACTCTTTGATCGAAAATTGAATATTAGTTCAACTTTTGAGCTTGATAAGGAGATTCTATCATAATCTGCAAATATCGAAACTGGGACAATGAGGTTTTGAAATGTTTTATCGGGCAAATAAAATTTGAAATGATAAATTTGAATTGTAATCTGAAAAGATATAGAAGATTATGATTTCTCTTTCGTTTAATCTTTAGTTTCTATTATTGAAGAACTTGAATGGATAAAAACTATCTTTCCTTGTTTACCCTCAATTTGAAAATGTATATTCAATTTTTTCTGGGCTCCTAATTCTTCCAGATCGATTTATTGATTATCATCAAAGGCTTGCTTTTTTATTAGATTTTACT
This sequence comes from Platydemus manokwari, assembly GCA_037951405.1. Classification (NCBI taxonomy): domain Eukaryota; kingdom Metazoa; phylum Platyhelminthes; order Tricladida; family Geoplanidae; genus Platydemus; species Platydemus manokwari. The sequence goes on along the minus strand of JBBMOY010166676.1, from coordinate 4,781 downwards.
GTTAAAATTTGGATAAAACAATCGTTTATTTAAATGCAATGTATAACAACCATTTCTGTGTCACGCAATCATCTGATTCTAGAAAATAAATAAATTCAGTTCATAATGTGGAGCGCGCAGTTCAAACAATAATCGATTTAAACCTGAAATAACCTATTAAAATGATGCTCACAGGTCAGTGATACACACTGTACTAGTAGTCAATTAGAGATCTATGAATTAATGATTAACGATTTGACCCTCAGAGTATACCAGCACAAATTAATAAAAAATGTCAACAATTAAAATCTTTGAATCGAGATTCAGCACATTCAGACCAAAACACATTTATTTTCTACACTTTGAATTAAATCAATCATTTTCGGTTCTGTCAATATGTTTTACAACTGTTTCTCAAAAGTATCTTTGGTGTTTTCTCGTGATGATTTGCTCTGGATTTGATTAACTTTATTAAATCTAAAGTTTTGTATGATTTCTTGTACTTGTGATTTATTTTGTGTGAATTGTGATTATATCTATTTGTGTTATCATATATCTGTCAAACAATACTATTCAGAGAAGGATTCTTGGCTTATTTAATAATATCGAGGATAGTGTATTATCCAATTTTTAAAATAATCTATACTCTCCAAATCGGTGAATTCTTTGACATCCGTAACCATAGACATTTATTTCTATTTATACGTGTCATCGATGAAGGTACCATAATTAATCAATTTATATACTGCAACAATTTAGCCGCAACTACAAAAGGCCAAGATATTTTTGATACAATCACACTATATTTGGAAAATTAAGGCTTATCCTGGAATATATGTGTGGAAACATGTACCGATGCAGCACCATCAATGGTTGGTTCTGTTAAAGGTGTTTCGTCTTTAGTAGAAAAGCATAATTCTAACATCGTGCGAACTCATTGTTTCTTACACAGAGAAGGACTAATTTCAAAGATAACAAAAAATGAACTAAAGGAGGCATTGAATCCGGTGATTGAAATGGTGAATTTCATAAAAACTCGGCCGTTGAAGTCCAGAGTTTTTGAGTTACTGTGCAAAGATATGGGTTCTCATTATATCCTTTTATTATTGCACACTGACATAAGATGGGTATCGAAAAGAAAGGTGCTATCTCGAGTAATTGAGCTCCAGAAAGAACTTTTTATATTTTTGAAAATGAAAAGCTTGATATATTTTGTAAATTCCTTAAAAATGAATTGTGGATGTCCAAAATTGAGTACTTAATTGAGATATTTGGATACCTCAATATTCTGAATAGCAATATGCAAGGCAGAAATGAAAATATTCCTACGCAACAGATAAATTACTTACTTTTTTAGAAAAACTGCATTTTGGAAGAATAGAATGATGATAAACTATTTGGATATGTTTCCATCAGTACTCAAAAACCTGCGTTACCGAAATGATTCTCATTATTAGTGAGCTTTTGGGAATTTTGGAAAATAAAATTGAAGAATATTTCTTCTCTATAAGCATTGAAGAATTTAATTGAATTCGCATTCCTTTTCAACTTTAAATTATGTGAAGAAAAGGAACTAACGAGTTTTTCCAGTGATTGGGAACGCAAATTAAATTGTGCTCAACTGCAATTAGACACTTTTTGGATTTCTGTTATGGAAGAGTTTTAGTAAAAAAAAAGTCATCCAAGTCTTGCTGAAATTCTCAAATTCGTAACTCTTTGAACTGGAATTTTCTTACATAAAAAACTTACATAAAAAAAGAGTATGTCTTTCTCACATTCACCCAAAATTTGAAGCAGTAGTGAAGAAGCATCAGGTACAACTGTCTCACTTCCATTCACCATTATTATTCCAGACCCGGTATTGAATACAGGATATGTTGCATTCATGCGTGTGTCAGTTGCTAACACTTCTTCGTTTTTTATGTTGGATTCAAAAGTCATAATTCTCAACTTACAAAAAATATACATTTCATATTACATATTTTTCAAATATATATTCTTTTATTTTTAACCTTCTTTAATAATTCAATTTTAATTAATATAAAAATTGTTTTTTAACCCATTGCAATTTTTAAAAATTTTATAAATTATTTCAAAATTTTTGAGAGGTTACAGTAATTGTTTGACCAAGATAAATATTAAATATTTTTAATATAATTCATTTAAATTTATTTAAATTTTAAACCTCACATTGTGAATAAAAATTCTCCTTATATGATCTTCTTTGTCTTATATTAATTCATTGGAAAAAGTCTTTATGAGTAGAAAATATTTATTTTTTGTGATAAATGTGCCGAGAAAATTTAAAGAGCTCAATAGTGTCTGAACCACTGGACGAAAACATGTGTAGTGAATTTTGCCCGGTCTAATAAAATCAATTAATTAGTTGAAAATTTTACCAAAGAATTGTTATTTTATGTTCGGCTATATCAAGGAGTAGTTTTCATGACCTGTAATTGTTAGTCGATCTAGAACTGTCAAGTCAAATTAAATTGTCAAAATTGTCAAATACTGAATATCTTAAACCATCAATTTATCCAAATGAAAATAAATGAAATTTTAAAATATTTGAGTGTTATTAATCGAAATAAATCGATAATAAATGGCGAATACTTACTGATTGTGTTGGCATTAAACAATTCGAATAAATACAAATAAGACGTTTCATTTTAGAGATCAAAAGATGAACAAGAAATCTGGGGATTACGATATCTTAAACAATACTACGATGATGACCTTGATCTCTAGAGTTTTGAAACATTAACTAACGACATTATCGATGTAATAATTTTCGTCATTAATTAAAACTAAGACACGATAACTAATTTCTTTTCTTAAAACGAAATATTTTTATTGTATTTACTTTTTAAAATTTGTTTTAAGTTTGTTTTTTATATAATTTACAAAATTATAAAATAATAATAATTACTATTAATATTATTGTTGAATAATTATTATCTTTGGTATTATTGCCTACTATTTTTTCATAAAATAAACATTGAGAACGAATTTTAGTATTTCAAACCATCAAAATATATTTAATCAAAAATATTAAGCTAAATTAAATTGATCATTTAAATTTTGTAATATCAATATATTTTATATTTAGAATGATAATTCAGATAATAATTTGATTTTAAAATCATCACAGATATTATTACTTTAATAATTTTCATCAATTTTATTAATATTATAATTATTGTTTTATTATAATTGTCTTTATTATTATCATCATATAAGAGACATAATCCATAGTTATTTGATAAATTGATGTGTTCCAATATTACCAATATACCTTGATCTGGTAAAGATAATCATTACATGATTGGCATTTGTAAATGAAATCTATTTCCATTATACCCAATCATTTAGTTTTCCTACTGTTTTCTCCAAATGAACAGATCTAATATTTCATCCAACATTATTTCGTCATCAAAATCAATATCTTGTTTCTCTATAAATGCTCTAATATTAACAATTTCTAAAATAGCTCGCTTTAACAAATCACAATAGGATTTCTTGAAAATATGAAAACAAGATAATATGAAAACAAGATAATATTGACTTTCACCATCAAAATCTATTGAGTTATCACTTCTATTTTTAAAAATCAAATGAAAAAAAAAATAATTTTCACTAAACACCATTTTCAAAAATCTCCTAAAAATCAATTCCAACTATCGGGTGATAAGATTATAATAATAATAACTTCTCTCTCTCTCTGAACACATAAAATTTTACAGAAAAAATTAAATCCGAAGTTAAAATAGAGCAAAAAATCAATCATTTTAATAGACAAATCTCTCCACTGGATATTGTACTGGGAGTTTGTTCTTTTGAAATGGAAGAATTGGAAACTGAAGCCAAATTTTATTGAAACAATAACGATAATTTTTGCCAGTCATTCTTCATTAACAGATTTTCCCGTTTCAATTTCTAGCATAAAATCAATTTATTAATGAAAAATAAATTTCCAATCATAAACCACATTGTTATTGATAGCTCCAAATGAACCCGACTTAACAAACAAGATTTGTCGGGATTTTATGAAATGCTATTCAATTCATTTCTCAATCAATGTCAACTTTATCCTTGTGAGATTTTTCTACCACCATTCGTTGATGATTAATAAATCTTATTTACGATAATTTCTCCCTTTGTGTATCTGGGTTTGTGTGTGTCAGATGTACGTATGTCTAAAGGAGACTTGGGAAACCTAGAAGTATTATGAGCAAAATACAAATTATATTAGGTTAAGCATTTATTAGAAAAAATAATATGTTAATTGAATACGATTTAAGAAGTAAAACCCACTTAAGTATATTTAAGCAAAATATTCGAACAGATTATTTACAGTATTTTTGATTATTAATTGAAAATATTATTTATAAAAACTTAAAAATCCTGAAATAATCGATTTTCAAAATTTTTTTGTAATTTATTCTATTTTATCAAGTTTTCTAAAAGCCTTAAAAATAAAGCTTAAGTTTAGAAAGCGGATCCTTTGACCAATTTTCGTAGTAATGAATTTTGGCACATAAGATAATTTTCTGAAATAATTATTATTCTATGTTTGATTTATTCGTATAATTCAGTTAATATCTCATTTTTTAGGATGTCTTATAGAGACAAAACATAGTTTTAAAATTATGTTCCTATTCTAATCGCTACACTTCAAAATGATAAATTTAGTTTTGAAATTGAAATTTTTAAAATTATAAATCCAGTTAATTACAGACATGTTTAATAATATTATTGGTTATTTTTATAAAATAATTGTAAACATTGAGAATATCTCTCAA
>JBBMOY010165565.1:0-12373 GCA_037951405.1 Platydemus manokwari | reverse complement strand
AGTAGGATCCCTCAAAAGTAATTTATTCACTGAACTTAATTAGTAATAGGATTTTAGATTTTAGAGTTTTTATTTTAATTTCTAGTTGAACTAGGTTCAGTCTAAAAATGTTTAAATGTATAGAGGTATTTAATCAATTAAAAACTAATGATATTAAAAATTATTCCAATTAATAATAATGCTTTAAGTTAAAATTTTTAAGTAATGCTACTGTTTACGTCAGGAAATATTGAAATGCTTACGTTAGAAGGAGTCACAGCTCTTTCTTGAAAGAATTAGATAGAAGTGGTGAGATTGCAGTCGGTACAATTTATTGGAATAACAATAAGAATTACTAGTTAATCAGAATATATAAAATAAATTTGACTCTAATTTCTTCGATAATGGACTTTCTTTACTCAATAATAAACATTTTCTGAGAGTATTTAGAACTTCGCGTTTATATATCCAACTAAGTAGTTTTAAACAATGCCTTCAAATAGACAATTAATTCTGTGTAATCTGTCTTTTGGTGTTTTCCAACTTGTTAAGTTTTCGATTATTAAATTTCGATAATTAATTCAATCGACAGAATTAATTGAGTCGCGTTGGTCAATGTGGTCAACATTTTTCTTCTCATAAAATGTAAATTCTTATTAACTCGGGCAAACCTTGTAATCAGGTTGCCGTATTTATATTAATTATTCTCATTTGTTATAGTCATTATTATTTTTAGGTAATTTTGAAGCTTTATTATTACTATTTCGGTCTCATTTATATTTTACTAGCTATTTTCATTATCTTCGTTTATTTATTTCTATTTTAGTATTTATAATGCTATATTTTTGATTATTATTTTGAATTTTAACTATTTTATTATTTATACATTTGAAATTAGTCATCTCTAAGGGATTTTTATTAAAAAACTATATATATACAAATATATATATATACAATACTATATTTAGTACTGCCATGTAGACGTCACCAAATTTATTAGCAGGTGTTTCAATGTGCACAAATTCAAGCATTTTATCACATAAAATAGGATGTAAACGAGTGAAATTTTTCACTCTTCGCACAAAAGTTTGAATCGCATACATTTTTATCAGCGTGAAGTTAACTTATACAAATCCTGTCAATAAATTATCCGTCATATTTACTACCAGTTAATCGAAAAATAAATCTATTTCAAAGTATTACTCGTTCTGTGAGAAGAAGTTCTCAAGAATTTTATACAAACATGGGCAAATTTTTGGTTTTTGTCATTAAAATTAATCTTAGACCTACAGCTATTTCTAATCTTATGGTTTGCTAAACTATTATAAGGAACTCGCTTTTGTCCTCTCACTTTTATTTTTATTGAGACGTTTGTCCATTAACCTAGACGGTATACCCTTTATAATTCCCTTATGGGTACTGTACTTCCAGAATTTAGTCGTGAATTATTTGCTAATTAATAAAATGTATTATTCTAATCAAGAAATAGATTTTACTGTCTTGTGCCTCAACTTTTAATTATTGCATTATAGTTTAAGTATTTATATTATGTAGCTTAATTTCTTATTATCAATGATGTTTCACATTAACTTTTCACATTTATTATTTTTCGCTTAGTTTAGTAGCGATTATTGCAAAATATGTACAAATTTGAAAAATTTTACAATATTAATCCAGTTAATGATATAAGTAAATATGAATGATATAATCAATAGATACGAAAATAAAAAAAAATATTTATAATAAAGCGAAATCCAAATATTTATCTATTTATTAATTATCTTTTATTAACAAAATAGTGATATTATAATAGGTAAAACATCAATGAGTAATAACATCATATACAAGAATGAATAATAATCTCTGTCGCAAGTTGAAAATTAAAAATATTAAATTTAATTAGGAGGAAATTAAATAAAATCCATACTTGCAGTAGCATTTTGTGTTTTGGGTCTTGTATTGTGATTTGTCCTCTCCTGGTCTAACTAACTTAAAGAGCACTCGTACAGTACAAATCGTCAAAAAATAGTTATACTTAGTGAAACTACTCGGGAATACCATATAAATAGCATTTGTAGATTGTCATACCATATACATGATAGAATATATTCATTGTGTTTCAACAAATAATGACCTTAAAATTTAAACTTGGCACTATAACTAAAATCGAAAAACATTTTTATTAGAAATTAAATAAATTGTTTTTTACAAAACAGTATCTGGAAAGTAGGAAAAATTTTCTTCACAAATAATTGCAAAGCTGGCATTTAAAATAAAAATTGTTTAAATATTGATTTTTAATTTAAGAATAAGTAATGAGGTTTGAAATTGAATTGGAAGAAGTTGTTTTAGAAATATTTTTAAATATTTTAATTTTTAATGAATAGGTAGAAAGTGATTTTGAGAGATTTAAAGAGGAGGTTGCTTCAATAGGCTCTGGTCCCGCTGGCAAGGATTTTATTTCATTAATAAATAAATTAGTTTTGGTAAACTTCTAATAATTTTTAATTTAATTCATTTTGTATAGAATATAACGCATTGTGATGATGGAATGAAAAAGAAGTTTTCTGACATGGTTTTAGACATTATCAAACAAGTATCATTTATGAAAATGTATCATGCAACATATCGGATGGAATTTGTCAAAGTCTTAATGAGACTATGTAATAAGAATAATATACCCGCAATTGTTGCTTATGAAACGTTATTACCACTTATCACATGCGAAGACAAAGAGTTGCGTAGGGTTATTTGCAATTTTATTACCAATGATTTGAAAAAGAAAAATCATACTTCAAATCCAGTTGATTTAAATAAGGTTTATTGTTATTATTCCAATAATCGAAATTATATCATATAAATAGAAAACTAAAGCATTGCTTCAAAAATTCATAAATGAAAGAAAAGGAAAAAGTGCAAACTATGCTGCTAGAATATTTGTTTTGCTTTTTATGAAAAATGTCTGGACCGATGAAAGGACCGTCAATATATTGGCCGATTGTTGTCTTCATGACTCAGCGAAAGTTAAAGTAACAGCTTTGAAGTTCTTTTTGAATAAATCAGCCAAAGCAAAAGATGAGAGCGATAGTGAATCAGAAAATGAAGCTGTAAGATGTTGAATATTAATATCTTTAAAAATATATCATGCTGTTCAGAGTCGTCTTGATAAAGTACGGAAATTAAAACTTGCTCACAGGGTTGGCAAAAAGAGTCAAGCAAGGCAAAAGCATTTGGATCGAGAACTTAATAACTTAAAACGAAAGAGTAAAAAGAAAAAGGACAAACCTGATTCACTGTCGTTGGAATGCAACGTTTTAGCTATTCAGAGTCTGCGTGATCCTCAATCATTCGTTGAAAGATTGTTCAGTAAAGTGAAAAAGGCTCCGATTCATATTCGAATGATGATATTGGAATTATTGTCACGATTGATATCTTATCACAAGCTACAACTCGTCAATTTCTATTCTTACATAACCGGATTTTTGAAACCGTCGACACCCGATGTGACGAATTTATTGGTGTATGCTGCCCAAGCTAGTCATGAATATGTTTCACCAGATGATATTCAACCAGTTGTCAAGATGATTGCCGACCAATTTGCTAATGAAGGTATCTCTGGCCAAGGTATAGCTTTGGGTTTGAATTCTATTCGGGAAATTTGTGTGAGATGTCCACACGCTATCCCAGAAGATCTTTTGCATTTGTTAATTGAATTTCGAAGTTATCACGACAAAAACGTTGTTTCAGCAGTTCGTTCATTGATCAGGCTTTATCGAGAAGTAAATCATTTATTGATTTTTATTGGATTTTATTCTTCATTATAGCTCAATCCAAACATGCTACCGAAATGTGAACGAGGACGACCCACAGAAGCGACTGTTGATGCAGAAATCCAAGGTGATGCATGTAGATTACCACAAACATTTGGAGCATTGAATGCTGTTTCTTTTGTTCCTGGAGCTGAAATTATTAAAACGCACGATGATGCTGAAAATGCAGATGAGGATGAATACGAATCTTGCAGTGATATCAGTGATGAGGAGGAATTAGGAGAATGGGTAGACATTGTGCATTCAGATGATGAAGCGAAAGAAAATGATGAAGAAAAAGATCTGGTGGATCCTATTGAAAGACGAAAACTAGCTGAACAAGCATCATATAGTCATATATTTACGGATGAAGAACATATGGCTATTAAGCAGCACATTGTGAAGAAGGCGGTAAGATAATTAGCATTATTTTGTGATCTTTTTCATGACTAAAATTATATGTCAGGAAAGAGCTGCCAAAAAAGCTGGTAAAAAAGTTGAAAATCAAATGGAAATTGATTCCGATACTGGTGAATTGATTGATCCAACTGTTCCAGCAGAATTCGTTACAGAAAGAATCATCACACATATGTCAAAGAAACTCAAGGCAACGAAAGAGGAAAAGATGGAAAGTATTAGGGAGGGTAGAATTGACAGAGCGAAATTCGGTTTCAATGTCAATCGATTTAATCCTAACGCTAGTACAACTAATAGAGAAAAGGCTAAGAAAAAGAACTTCATGATGGTTAGCTTCAAAAAGAAGGCAAAACAACAAAAATTAAGTCTGAAGCAGAAAAATAAATTACTTCAAGAACATATAACGAAAAAAGCAAAATTTATGAAATAAAAATTTAATAAATATTTATTTTACTAAAAAGAATTTTATTATTGAAAACTTACTGAGTATTTAAATATTTTAAACACGGTGTTTGAATAATATTGTTTTTGATCTATAATATTTGACTAATAAATTTTTTTTATATTTTAATTATGATTTGAAATAAGTTTCGAATTTGTAAATAAATACTCATTGGAATCAATTGGAAATGGTTTATTATATACGTGAATTATATTCAGAATAGTTATGTTAAGATTTCAAGTAAAAAGGATTAAATCAAATGTATAAAAATATTATTTTGAATATTGATTTATTATATAGTTGTTTTAATATTTCTCATAAATTATTGTTAATTCAAAATGACCAATAATAAATTAATTTTACTAGATTTTCCTACAGGTTATAGTTTTGGTATCGATTTAAGACAGTGGACAGTGGGACCAAATTTTAAGGGCATTAAAGACATTCCAGATGGTTGTCATTATGTTTATTATGGGTTGATTGAAATGCTTTGATAAACTTTCTTATCGATGTTTAGACCGAAGGAAGAATCACATAACATCGGATTTTTGTTATACTTATCTTCAAGTTCAGTTATTGTCAAAAGATGGTCGTCAATCAAAGAAGGTTAATTTTTATTTATCTTAAACATTTTTTAAAATTGAATTAAGATTTTGAAGATGTTATTTTGACTGAAGAAGATAAGTATAGATATAATGATAATATGACGGAAATTGATCGATATCTTGGGAAATATTTTATGGATAAGTAAAAATTGTTTTTAATCTTTATCGATTTAATATTTTAATCAGTCACATTGATTGGTGGTCAATTACAGACTTGATAGCACCTCAATTAATAAATCAAGTTATGCCTGATTGTGGACGGATTTATTCCGTTGAACAATTTTTATCCAAATCATCTTCAATTGAAGATCGAAAGAATTTTCCACCTAAATATGACAAAGATGGTTTATTGGAGTTAGAATGTGATCCCATAGCGAAAATTCATTTTAGCGAAATTCCTCGATTTTTATTTCCACCCGGTAAGAGCTCATTTTCGATTAATTACTATTATATACCAATTATATTTTAAATTAACTTATTTATTTAGTGATTAATTTCATTTCATTAATATATCGAATTTCTTTTAGACTCGACTAATCCTACAAAATATATGATGGACAAAACATTTACACTAGACAAGCTAATTGAATCGAAGGAAATCTATAAAATGAATCCCAAAAATTTTCTTGGTGAATTTCAAATTGCATTTATCACTTATAATCTCGGATTTGTATTGGCGGGTTTTGAACAGTGGATTTCGATTTTGGATCTCTTATCAAACTGTGTTGAAGCGATTACTAAATACCAGGATCTCTATATCTCCTTTATTTCAGTTCTACATCATCAATTGAAGCTGACGGAAGAAGATTTTGCAGACATCACCACAAATGTTGGGTTTTTTGTTGAATGATTTTTGAGCATTGAATCGCGTTTTCTTTTAGAAAAATAAATTCTATATTTCTATGAAGAGATTATTTGAGGTGATTCTCGATGAAGCTAATATCACGGACGAATTGAAACTGAAAGCTACAGGGTTGAAGGAAACAATGGTGAACAAATATGAATGGGATTTTGATGATGATTTAGAAGATGAGCAGCCAGTCATTGTAGAGTTGAATTGATACGATTTAATAAATGTGATAATTCTTTGAAATTTATTATGTAAATGACGATATCGTCGGTATTAATTGTCTGTATAACATTAGTATTAAATTGTTTTGTTTTAATAATCAAATAACACTGTTACTATTATTAGCAACATTTTCATATTTCAGCTTTTACATGTTAGTAATCCGAATGAAAATGGAAATTTTAACAAGGCATATCATTTAATTATATCTTTTGATTCGATGCCATTGTTATTGTGAAGAAAAATGTTGAATTGATTGAATGATTACTATTTGTGTATTAAAAAGAAAAATTGCTTACAATTTTCTAGTCAAACACAGCTTATTGATATATTTGTCTTGAGTTTAGAAAAAAAGTTAAAAATCAATGACGATTGCGATTAAAGGTGAACTGTTATTATTCTTAGTAATTTATGCCGAATATTTGATTAATCGATACCGAAAATTTACTATTCTTAGTCGTATGAGACTTAATCATTTATTCTACAAAAATTAATTGTTACTTATGGAGTCAATTTGTGATTGTTGATTATTAAATATCTTCTCACAACATTATACGTGTAAAATCGAATTTATGTAATACAAATCGATCAACGAGCCAATTCGTGATCTTGGGGAAGTGTCTTTTCAGGATGTTTTTTGAGCTTTCGCTCTATAAATAGTAAGAATATGTGATATCTTAATGTGGTTTTAAAATGTCTTTATAGACAGTGGTGAGTCATTCGTAAATATTCTCTACAAATTTTTATTTAATGCAATGCATATATGTTTATTACACTGGAAATACACAGAAAATTTCTCTTTATTTTATTTGCTGTTCGCGCTAGAATTTATTAAGTGCGATAACACAAAAATTCACTGGGAATATTTCTTTAATGGATAAATTTAATGGGTTTAACACTAAACCTACCGACGTATTATATATACCTATTTCTACCGATGGCGGTCAATTGACCGCTTTTGAAATAAATATTATAGTGTTTTCCAGTTGATTGTAATTAATACAGAATTTAGTATAAACAATGAACACAAAATAATTATCATATAATAATTAATAAACATTTACTTTTCGGGCTTTAGGAGTACATTTTTAGAAAGAATGCTCGAAACTAAAAAATTATATGTTACTTCAAACTTAAATTATTCAAACTAAAATAAAATTTATTCGTTGTCGCACTTTTTACAGATAACGGGTCTCTCCAATAAACATTTTCCACAAACATATTTTTTACATGTAGAACAAATGTTTATGGTTTGTTTTTTTTTGCAATATCCAATTTGACACGTTTTTCGTCTTTCAGAAGTTGTAGTGGAATCTGCTGAAGTTTTCGCCATACTTTCCATTTTTTCTTGTTCGTGTATATCGCGGTATTCGGTGGCAAGTACAAGTTAGAGTACAATTATTTGATTTGTAAAGCTGCGTTGAAAAACTTGTCATTTTGTCTTTCTTTTCTTTTGCAGATTTGAGTAATTCCCTCTTATTCACCCGAATAGATCCTACTAAGCTGGTTCTTTTGTTGTTAAGTTTTGTTGCTAAGATGTGCTCGTAAAAAAATTATCGGTGGCTACATTTCGTGCGCACTCTATAAATGGTTCAATGAGTTTGACAACAACAAATTCACTAAGTGGTATTGCTGATGGCCTCGTCTCATCTTTTCCCAAATACGGAAATCCATTCACAATATATTTACTTTCAACGTCCAATGCCAACCAGAACTTGATTCCAAACTTATCGGGCTTATTGGGCATATATTCTGTAAATCGGCATCTTGATTTTGTCGCAAATAGCTGTTCATCAACAGTAATATTTGCACCTGGTTTGTAACAGTTTTGTCAATTTTCTATAAATGCATTCCATGCCTTGGAGATGAGAGCAAATTTGTCAGTCTGGAGACGCTGGCTCCCCTCGCTTCTTCTATCGAAACGAATAAATCCCATAATTTCTGTGAAACGATTTCAGTTCATTGTTTGTGAAAAAATGCAGAACCGCATTTCTTATTCCATAAATATGAAACGTTCAAGTTTCTTGTTTCATATGCACCATGTGCATATAAAATTGCAATAAAAGCATCTAACTCTTCTAAAGTTATACTCCATTCGGATCCTAAAACTCGACGTGCTTCTGATTCTGTGAATATTTTTATACTATTCATAATTCCCTGGTAAAGCATCAACGAACATGCACGCCTTACTTTGCCCTTCATAATGTTGCGTTTCGCATATCCCGTTGGCTCTGATATTTCTCTGAAAATTGTATGAAGCGAAGATCTTCCAGGTCCAGATCCTTGCTGAATTTTTTGCCAAACAGCTTCATCAATTACAGTTTCAATATTCTGATCGTTTTCTTCACATTCATCTTCGGAACTGGAGAACAATCTCATTCTTTTTAGTCCCCTATGCGTGTTCGCAATGTTCTCTTCCTCATTATCCGTGTCGAACAGCTCAGAGTCAGTGTCTAATTGATCATATATACTATCCTCACTCCTAGAATTTTCTTCTTTATCTACTTCAGAATATAGTTGTTCGCTTATATTATTTATTTCTTCCAGCAATTTCCTTTTCATTGACATTTTATAGCTAAATTTTTGAATTTGTATTTGAATAATTCACCTATAACAAATGCAGAAATTAGTACTTACTATTTTATTTGTTTGTTACCTGGAGTTTGTAGCCTATTTTATTATTACAGTTAGAACTAATCACGTCGCAAATATTTATAATGCTGCGTACAGAGGCAGTAATCTAATTTGAATGATCGCTATTTTGCCTCACCTAGTGAGTTACCAGCAATCGCTCTGTTTTTGTGTTAAGTTTGAGATTTCAATGCAGATAACTTCATAAAATTTCATATATATTCTAGCGGTCATTTGATCGCTCCGGGTAGACAACAGTAGAGTACATATTATTATCAGGAAAAAAGATAGAGAAAGAGAAATATATATTGAAAAATTAAACAGCTATATATCACAGGAAAAGTCGTGCAGTAAGTTCAAGAAAAATAAAAACCTGGAATTTGACAATTTTCATTAAAGTCTCAAAAGCGGTCATTTGACCGCCCTGGTAGGTTTAGTGTTAAAGCTCTATTGCCCTGATTTTATACTAAAATTTTATGGCTTCCTATTCGATAAAAGCTCAAAGCTTAATCACGACATTAAGTCACAAGCAAGATCATAACTTCTCATAATTATAGGAATAAATCATTATTGAAAATCATTATATATAATTACGTGAAGGTCTTCATGTTATTAAAAAAAAACATTTCCAATGACCACTTAACCCTTCGGATGTAAATTCATAAATTTAACCAACAATCAAAATTTCTAGTAAAAATATCTTGTAAAAACATTATGTTATCCAGAAAAGAAGGAAATATATACACATGATCATAGAAACCATGCCAACATAATATATTTCATAGTGACATCCGAGAACAAAGTACCACTTCATCGCACCTATATTAATAATAAAAAATATTTTTCATTTCTTGGTTTTTGTCGAATAACTAAAGATGACAAAACAATATTCCAATGAACTGATCGATATCTGTCTGGAATAACTGAAAAATTAACCAATTATAATGTCTCAACAAGCACTAATTTAAAGTATGCACAGAAAATCAGTAAACGATAAAACAAAGTCTGCATATATAAATTTCGAATTATGATTGGTCGAAATCGAACCAATGGCGATCGTTTATTTTTCAAATTAAATTGAAATCCTTTTCAGTCATGTAATTTACCCAAAAATATACCATGATCAAATCAGTGAATGTTTCCATGAAATACTCCAACGATTCACTTGTTGCATTCAATCCTGATGTTGGTTATTACAAGAAAATAACATTCGTATTCGGTATTGTTTTGACATTTTTCTTTTGTACGGTTGGATCTCTTGGAAATGTAGTCGCTATGATGGTGACGATAAAAATGATGTATCAAAGACATTTACACCCATTATTCGCCATATTTACTGCCTTAATATTGTCAGATACGTTGGTGTTGGTGCTGACCTTGATCACCAACGTCATATGCGTTGGATATCCTTATACGAACATAAAATGGACGATTCCACTTTTCCTCAATCACGGACCGATTATCATTGTTCTGTGGCCTATTTTACTGGCAAGTCAGATGTCATCAACGTATTTAACAGTTCTCGTTTCATATGAACGATACATAGCGGTTTGTAGACCGTTTGACAGCAATCGATGTTCGTTTAAACGTGTATGTCGATGGATAATTCTAACGAATATCTTTTCACTCTTGTATAACAGTCCTCGATGGTTGGAATACTCAGTTGTGACGGCCAATATCACCAATATAGATGCGGAACTCATCCCAATCAATTATTTATGTTCTCCGGAAAATCTTCTGGAATTCAATAGAACAAGCATTCAATTCAAAGATTACGCAACAGCTATCAATTATCTATGTAATGTATCATCAAAATCTTACGATAAATCAGTAGTCGGCAGCAATAAATTGTATAGATACATTTACGGAGGTGCACTTTATGCATTATTCGTATTTTTAATACCCGTCATTTTATTAACGTATTGGAATGTAGCACTCATCGAAAGACTGAACCAAAGTCGACGTCAATGGAGACATATTTCAAGATCCCAGCGTAAAGAATTGAAACTGACAACAATTCCCTTGACAATTGTCGTTTTGTTTTACATATTAGGTTTACCAGCAGTTTTAATCAACGTTTGTGATTCGTTAACTGAAAGTATCAATTCTGAAATACCAATATTCAGCAGTGAGGCCTGGCAAGCATTTCTGACGGTGTCGAATTTTCTAATCATTCTCAACTCGTCTGTCAATTTCATTATATATTGTTTCGCCGGTCGCAAGTTTCGTCAAACACTGTTTGGAATGTGTTGTTTCACTTTTCAAAGCAAATGTCAAAACAATATGACAACAATGAGTGACAATAATATCGAAATGTCCAATATCAGTCCCACAGAAATGAAGCCAATGACGTTAAAATCTGTATGAAGATGATCTTGACACGATTGCGACTTCTTCGAATATTATGGTTGTACTTAGTTTAGCAATTAAATCACATTATTATCTTTGATTCGATGAGAGCAAGGTTTACCTTTTTGATCAGAATTGATGGAGAAATTATAGCTAGAGATGATACTGATCATGTCGAGAAATAGAAATTGTAAATAGACACCAGGATTCATCTTATTGTATTTCTACAGAAAGTGTTATCAATTCCATTTGTTTGATGATTGAAACCTACTGAAATTTCTGTGTGATAAATTCAAGTTCATTAACTGTATCTATGTGATCAATAAAATTGACATGCGTCGATTTATTTAAGAAAATTAATATTGGCTAATTCAATTGTTCTGCCACACCGATGAGGTAGTAGCCGATATTTGTTTGATGTGAGCCATTTTCAGTGAAAGTGGAACAAGTGTATTTTTTTTTGATAATCAATGGTTTGTGTTTAAATAAATTTAAATACATTGGTTATTGGTAACATGGTGGGATAATGTTTTTCTGTCTCCAAGGGCTTATGATTTGCAAATCAAATGAAAATAGTCAACAATGTTTTAAAATCATTTTTAAGATTCTGAAAAATTCCAGAAACTGTTATGTTTATTCATCAGAATTACTATCGAATATTTACGTTTGTGTGTTCTGAAGGATTTTCAGATTCTTATAGGAGGCATCAATTATATAACCTGTAAAGTAATGCTTTGTTATTTCAGTAAACTCAATGGTTTTAATTGACTGGAAGTCTTCATAGGAGAATCTCTTCACATTCAGAAATCACGGTACCTACTACTTTCAGCTTTCTTTGAAGTAATCGAGCTTGCTTAATCAACTCATTTAAATCATTCCTGTAAGTTATTACAGTTTTTAAAATAAATTTCAAACTCAAAAGAATAAATTTCATGTTTTTATTTGGGATTTATAATGTTTCTATCTAATGTATTTTCAAATATGTTATTGAAGCCCATTATTATTATTATTATTATTATTGTTATTATTATTATTATTATTATTATTATTATTATTATTATTATTATTATTA
>JBBMOY010164454.1:0-12381 GCA_037951405.1 Platydemus manokwari | reverse complement strand
TAAATAATTATAAACAATAAGTACAAAATTTTTTTAAATAAAATTGAATTTTTCAGGAAAAATATCGATAAAAATTTTTAAATTTGTTTTATCACACCAACATTAAAATTATTTAATCAACCTCAAGGTTATATCATAAATTCACTAAAAATCAACAAATAGAAGTCGCATCACATCCAAAATAGAATAACAACAAAAGTTACTAAAAGTAACCACTTAAACTATAAATAGGAACTCATGTATAACATGCACCAAAAATAGTAACACACCCAACTAAGCATAAAATATTATTAAAAAAATCAACATGATGTATAAAAAACACCAACATGCAAATAGTATATAATCGAGCGACAATACGTATATTTTGATTTACAAAAATTCCTGAATGGAAATTTTATTTGATTCACAATTTCCAGTGTTAGATATTTGATTTTGATTTACAAGAAGTGATTAAGTTATTTTTATTATCATTACGAGAAGCGTTCCATATACTCCACTTGATTTTCAATATTTAAGCAAAGAGTAAACTTTTTATTTTTGTAATAATAATTATCTGCAGACCCAAGACCATGACTAGTCTTGTGGTCTTTATAAATTCAATAAGACCGTCATATCTGGTTCTCCAATTTCATTTTTAAGAGAGGCTTGTTCGAACACCTATGCAACACGCTCTTTACTTTTATCTTGAGAATACTATTTCTAAATAATTGTAATTAATCAAATATATTTTATTTTTTGTATCAATTTATTTCATATTTAGTATTTATATTTTAAATATGATTTGATAATATCCGAGGATTAAATTGCAGCAACGACCTTTATCTGTTGGAGTCAGATAGGTTAAAGATATCAAAAAACCTTCTGATATCAAATAATATCATATCTTTAACAGATATACAAGAAACTAAAAAGAGATATGGGAAAAGACAAACACTAAGAAAATCTAAGACAATAAATGATTCAATCGAAGAAGTCAGATTAATCAATATGTGGTAAAGAAAACTATCCAGGAGAATTTCCTGAAGGGAAATTTATGGAGTCAAACGTTTGTTTAAATTTCTAGAGTAATTTGGAAAAGCATAATACCTTTAAATTTTTTTAATAAAAAGAGCATTTTTTTGGGAATTTATGTTATCGGTGCAGTCAATCTCGTCCATCCGGTATTAAAAGAGTTTGAGTAAAATCTTTATCCCAGTTTGTTTGATTGATTACACTCAGTGTGTAATTTACTTGACTAGTAAAATTTGAATGAAATTTAATTAACTATACGGTTTAAGATTTGGCTGAACTATCAGATTAAAAGCATTATGAGATTACCACAAACACTGACGGATTTAACTTCAATATTTGACTTTTATCTGGTGATTTTAATAATTATTTCATTAAAATTAAATAAAATTATTAAAATTAATTGTTTTTATTATTTGAGTTTGTAAATAGGATATAGAATGGTATCCATTATATTTACTCAGTTAGCTTATTGAGCATTTATATATTTCTATAAAAACCCAACAATAAAACATTTTTCATATTTTTTAATATATTGAAATTAAAACTAAGAGATCCCAAAGAGTCAAGGTAGTGGTAATTAACTAGATTTAAAACAATTTCCTGAACCAACGCAAAAGCTTTATTAAGTATGGAATATTTAACTCAAGATTACTGCAACTTAATTTTATTTTAAATGGAGTAATTTTATTACTAAGTCATTAATTATAATAAATTTTTTCTTGTGATTAACCAAGCTCTTTTAAAGTAACCTGATTAGCTTCCTAAATCCCTATAAAGTAGTTTTCAACTTCCCTTAAAGATGCAAATCAGTAATCACATTTAAAAATCCATTGAAATCAACTTATAAGTACAGCATATTGATTATTTCATTAATATTTTTGTAGAGAATTAAAAATTGTATTCTATAAACTGTCTAAAAATGAAAATATTAAAAATCCGCTTTCATACTACTTATAATTTAACAATAAGATTGTTTTAATATAAACCTTTATTTATAATTTATTTTAATATGGCCTCGATTGAAAATATTAATTTAGATGTTTGTTATATTACTTACTAATTTAAAAAATTATTTATGATAATTAATTTAATAATTATCCAATATAATAATAAATTTCATTTTAATTTTAGAGTAAAATTAATAATGAAGATGTTATTGCTTCAAGCAGTGCTTCAAAACCGGGTAGGGGCCGTCGTCCTCGTCGACCGGAAACAGTAGCAACTCCTAGACGGCAATCGTTACGTCAAGCTAAACAAAGAACCAATGAAACTGTTAACAACACTTCCTCCAAAAAAGATTCCAAATCAAAGAAAAAAACTGAAAGTTCCGATGATGAAGAGGACGATTGGTCGATCGATGACGAAGATGAAGATTATCTTGCAACAATGTTCAAAAAGCTATCCAAACCCGCTGATTTAGCTGGTAAACCGGAAGACGATGACGAATTATTCCAAGACGATGAAAACGATAAGGATGTTTACGATTTCGATCAACAGAGCAGCATCGTTTCCAGTCGTCAAGTGAAAGACAAAAAATGGCTCAATCAACAAGCGAAAATGAAATCGTTCAAAGTAATGAAAGTCGAACCGGTCCAACATTCCAGTTGGGGTTCTAATATTTATTCGTATCTGGCCACATTTCTAAATACTCGCGAAGATCTCGATCTGTATTCCAAATATCTCAAATGTACTTATGTCAACAAATCGCTCGATCAGACGATTTCGGATTTATGTAAACCGTTTCGCAATCTCAATTTCGAAGGTCCAACAGCATCGTTGCAGAATCTGATGTCGAAAATCAACGACAACGGCACAATTGTGGGTTTGATGAAAGAAATAATGTCGGAACGATTCGAGAATGGTGCCCATCGAATCAGTCATTTCGTTCTCATTGTCAATCATCCCATCAATGGGCTTCAATTTTATCCCAAATTCAACGACATTCTTCACAAAATCGATTCGAAAATCATTTCCGAATCGGCGTTCATTGTCGAAGTGGAAAAATCGGAATCACGTAAAAATATACCCGATGTCGATACGATTGTGGTGACGGATTCGTTTTATTCGTATGTCTGTGATAAATTGCTATCAGAATCCAGTAAAAATCTCCAACGGCTCGTATTAGGCATCAATGAGAACAAATGTCTGGTGGGTTTGTTTGTGTTGGATTGTTGGAATCGAGCTGGTGTACCATATAATCGAACACGAATCAAATACAACACATCGGAAACGACAACAATGTCCACCTCAACGACATCCCAACAGCACCATTTGGGTTGCGAATCCGTTAATGCCGTCATATCGAATGGTGAATCGAATGAATTGAAAACATGCCAGAAAATCGATTTCGTCGATGCGTTTTTCGTTCGTATGGGAGGCAAGAAAGAATCGCTCCATCTCATCACAAAAATCGATTCGAAATTCGTTGTTTTCAATGTCGTCAGTGAATATATGTTTGCATTCAAAAAGCACGGCTTGTCATCGAAAACACCAATCATGTTGGAGGGTATGTATTCGACGTTCAGCGAAGTTCTCGGAGAAGAAAAATCATCGCTCATCATTCCCGATCAATTCTACAAATCGCTCTTGAAAACGTTGCACAAAGAAATTCATTTGCCCAATTGTAAATTCAAAAAGTTCGTCCTGCTCGACAAACAGACTCGTGCTCCGCTTGGCGTATTTTTCGATACGGACGTCACGCTCGACATTCAGATCCACGAACGGATTCTCACCGAACAACAATTATCCATTCTGCCACAGGCCAATGTTCAAAATCTCAAACCCACCAAACAAAACGTTATGTTGGGCTCATTGAATGGTATTCTGGTGGGATTCGAAATAACGCCTCAGAAATACATCACGAAATGCTATGAAATCATCTCGGATTCTTGTGCCAAATTCAATCCCCATCTCGACAAAACCAATTCCATCCAAACACTCTATCTGGCACCCAATGGCATGTCGACAACCGTCCAATTCTGCAACACAGAAACCGGCGAGAACACGTACGTATCGGCGTCACTGTTCGAAACGATTCCATATTGTAAACGTCACGAACAAATCGATGATTTTCTCAATGAAATCGCCGACAAAATCTTCGAATTGCCTTTGCAAATCAGCTTGTTCGATTCCATTTGGCGATTGTATCATCATCGAATCGCCATCAGCGAATGTCGTGAAGATTGTTGTGTGTTCTGTGGGCGAGAATTCAAAGCGTCGGCTAATGTTTACGATCATGAAATTCGTCATGTTGGTCTGATTCGATTCAAATGTCACAAACATCAAATGGTATTCGCCGATATGAAGAGCTACAAATCGCACCATGATGAATTCGTCGATTGTGAAACGGATTCGGAAACGGAATTGGAAACGACTCAGAAATTGTTGAACATTTCCACATCGTTATCCGATTGTCCTCAATGCGACAAATGCTATGATTATTTCCCTCAAACCGATATTTTGCGATTACATCTCGATATATGTGATGGCGTTTCATTCAATGCTCGCACGCCGCTCGATTCCAAATACGATCCCGGTGAAACATTGACTTCGGAATGTTTTATTTGTGGCATTTGTGGATTGAATTATAGCAAATTGGATATTCTCTGTTCACATATGAACAATCATTTGTCGTGTAATGTCTGCAAAACTCGTCTGGGATCGATAGATGAAGTGAGTTCTCATTTGAGAGATCATTTATTGAAAAATGAAAATGTCAGCGGACCGGGCAAACGAAAGATTTTGGTGTGTGATATTTGTAATGATTTCTATGGGACGAAAGTGAATTATTATTACCATCAATGGAATGAGCATGGTGTCGTTCATCCACCAATCAAAAACGAGGACACTAATGAACCGTTGTACAAACGACGTACGAAACGCATGAATGAATTGTCATACATGGCCACTGGTATGAAGAAGTTCAGTTGTAAATTTTGCAATGCTGAAGTAAAAGTGGCGGGTCGGGATTATATCAAACATTTGGATGTTAAACATGGATTGACAGTGGAATTGGATACATTGTGTCGGATTTGTGCGGATATTTTCGAAACACCGGAAAAATTGAGTGATCATTTGCGGGAAAATCACATCCAGTCCGGTCAATATATCAATGCTGGCATTCAGAGTATTTTCAGTTGTGACAAATGCACGTTTTTCGGTCATTATCGTGGTGTGGTAGCTCATTCGACATCGGTTCATGCCGATTCCAATCCGTGTCTGTACGAATGTCCTCATTGTCCGGAACGGATGGCCGATCGACGATTGTGGCGAATCCATTTGGAGAAACACGAAGAAAACCAATTGACATTCACATGTGATGAATGTCAGACATATTTCAAAAATGAAGCTGCATTGAAATTGCATTTGGAAACATTTCACGGGATCAAACAGAATGAATTGAAATGTACTTTATGTGATAAAGATTTTTCCAATTCACAAGATATCAAAAATCACGTGATTAATGATCATGACGGCGTTGTCAGTGGAGGTGGTGTTGGTGTTTCTAGTGGCAACGGCAGTGGATGTATCGATCAACAATATCCATTCAATTGTTTTCTCTGTCACGAAAAATTTGTCTTTGAAAATGAATTACAAACTCATCAAGAAATCCATGGTGGCATGATGCAGTGTGATATTTGTCAGAAAGTGTGCAAATCCTTAAAAGCTTATGAACTACATCGAATGAAACATTTCCGTACACGAATATTTCAATGTACCGAATGTCAAGCCACATTTCGCAGCAAATTAGCAATGAGACGTCATATTCGTGTGGATCATTTGAATCTGGAACCGGAACGTTACGAATGTCAAATCTGTGGTAAAATCGTCACACAAATCTCAATGCATATGCTTATCCATAAAAATGCTCGTTATCAATGTGAATATTGTGGTAAACGATTCACGAAAAGTGCTTATTATAATGAACATGTACGAATACATAAAGGTGAGAAACCATATGAATGTCATATTTGTCAACGACGATTTAATAAGAAATCCAATTTAAATGTTCATATTAATTTCCATGAGAAACATCGAGATGATTTTGGTAATTATTTGGAAATTAAACCACGTGGTCGAGGTCATCCTGATTATGATCCACAGAAAACTATTGCACGGAAAAATGCTTTGAAAAAAGTAGATGCTATTTGTGGACCAGATATGGAAATATTAATGGATAATGTTTTGATTAATTCGAAATGTTGTGACACCAGTGATTTAGGTTTGTATATTGATTCATTTCCATCAGATCCGGACACGAAAAAGCGTAAATTTTATTGATTATATTTACTGATGGACCTACATGATATGGCATGTATGGAGAATGTCTGTGTGTGTGTGTATTGGTGACAATGAAATGATGATGATGATGACGATGTTGATGTTTGATAATTACTATCAAAACCAGTGCATTTTTTAATTTTTTTATTTTGTAAAGTTTCTCGTGTGTACAAAAAAATAACAATTTTGTGATTTACTACTAACAAGTTTTTGGAAAAAATTAAAATTTTTAAGAAATTTCGTTATCACATTTTATGTATCTGGAAATGGTTTTGGTTTATGATTTAGGCTCTCGGCCACTTTAAATATTAAATACGAGGTTCTATCATGTGTTGGATTTTCAGATCTCTTTTAAATGAAAGCTTTTTAAAACAAATGTATGTATTAATTACGAAAATCCTTTACATGTGCGCTTGATATATTAATAAAATTTCCATTTTCTGTAACTAGGTGTTAATATAGGTTTCCGTTAAGATTTGTTTCAATCTTAATAATTTCCACACTTTACTTTGGAAATATATCTGCATTTGAAAATTGTTTGACATTAAAAACTGCAAGATTGGATTGCTAGACGATTTGAACTTTCTCAGTGTTTGTTGGCAATAAAGATTCAATGAAAACGTGAACCTTAGTAATTAATATTATTTTTATTAATCGATTATTTGATGAGATTATATCTCTAGACACATTTTTGCGTTCAAAAAAACTAACAGTTATTAATTTATCAAAAAGACCATTTGTTATGCAACATATATATGATGATACGAAATAATTTAGATTTGTGATTTTAAAATCTATTAATTCTTTAAAAATTGTCCAATGCTGTGATTCGTCTAATACTTATGTATCTGTAAATATTAGATACTAAGATTTAATGGTATTCGAGTTATGTTTAGTCCGGGGTATTTAATATCATTCATTTAGACTGTTTTTTGCGAAAACCAAACAAAATCAATTCATTTTAATCATATAAAAACTTCAAACTTTGGACTTTGGTTTCATTATTGAATTCAACGGAATTAATACTTAACAGTTTAGTAAGTTATTTCTGAATGAAGCAAAATATACAATGTTCAGTTAGCAATTTTATAATAATTAAAATAAAAGATCGGTTGAAACCAACTGAGAACTTATTTAGTGATTCATTAATGAGTTCGGAAGATAATATAATGTAGAATAGATTTGAAATCGTATGCTATATAAAGTTCGGGTAAAAAATATTTCAAAACCTGGCTTGAAAATTATCAGAATGAATTTGATCTTTGGCTTTCATCTGTTGTAGAATTTACTTTAGATATTACATCTTTAGTCTAGATATAGGTTTAATTGATAGAAAAAATCCCACATTATCAATTGTAAAATGAATTATGTTAATTATTAAAAATAATTAGATGGATTTTGTGAATTTTATCAATTGTGCAATGAATCCTTAGTTTTTAATAAAATATCATGCGGAATGCATTCACTGTGTGCAAAGAACATATCTTAAACTAATTTTAATAATGCTTGTTTAACAAAATTTAACTCGATAACGAAAATAAAGCAAAAATGATCTAACATGAATTGACATTTGTAAAATTTGTAAAAATTCACAATCGAGAAATTAATTCGATCAAGCGATTATCAATAATCAAAAACGAACAATGAAGGATGAACAACTCCTAGCTATTCCTAAAGATGTTCCAAAAGATACAATTCAGATTAGGAAAAATCTGACTAACAGTCTGGCAAATAACTTGGAAAAGATTCATTAAATGAGACTTACAAAAGCATCTGTAAATTTATCAGAACTATGACAGTGATTAGACTACCAGGGCATTCATTACTCGGTAAAGCAACAATGAAATGGAAAGGGGGAAAACAAACACGGAGCTTCGAAATCCGTTCAATATCGCCCCATTAGCTGCTTTTGGAATATTTACAAATCTACTCATGCTAATACTTAGCCATAAAAGGAGGACTTCGAAATACATTACCGAAACAAACAAGTCGATCCAATGAAATTAACAGAATGTATTAGACCTTGTGTAATGCAATGTAATTCAAACTATCGAAATTGAAATAATATATAAAACTTTACAGCAAAAGGATCCAACAGCTCCGGTAAGGAACAATATCGGATACAAGGATATATCCTATGCCGAGCCAAATTGTGAATTATTGAAAGTACTATTTGACAAGTGCATGGGGCTAAAAGAAATTCCTGAAGAATGGAAAACAAATTCTACGATAATGATCCCCAAACCAATGAAAGAGGGTGAATGTGACAGAGTCGAATCATGGAGACTGATCGCACTCGTCAATTGTTGTAACAAATACTAACAACAATCGTATGCCAACAACTTCGGAGTTGGATCGATGAGAACAACCTAATTCATCCATTGCAAAAGAGTCTGGGGCCAACTGGTGGGTGCACGGAGCACAACTTCATTCTTCGAGCTCTGTTAGAAAACTACCCAAGGAAAGGAAGAGATGACATTCACATCTCATTCATGGACGTTGAGAAGGCCTTTCCTTCGATGAACATCACAGCAATGACAGAGATATTGGAAAATATGGGCCTAGATGAAAATGCTATAAAATGGTCAAATGCCTGTAAAACAACTTCTGGGCTACATTCAAATGTGGAGATTATGAGACATGTCCGATTGAAATGAAACGTGGGGTTAGTCAAAATAACCTAATATTAATGTTGTTAATTAAAATTTCAATGAACCCAATTCTTGTAAAAATGGATCAAAACCGAATGGGTCGCTTATTATTGGTAATTAATAAAATCGCCTACCTGACATATGCTGTTGACCTTGTGCTTAAGTACTTAAGAGTAAGTATAGCAATATCAAATTAGAAATTAAATTCAAGAAGGAAGTTAAGAAAGAACACGTTAGAGAGTTGAAACAGAAATATCAGGAGGAGTTAAAAAAGCTATAAATTTCATCTTAAAAAATGTATGAAGATATATGTAAAAAATGTAGTTATTGTTTTTGTATTAAAAATATTTATAACTTTTACCCGGGCAGAAACCAATGTAAAACATGTCTTCATAAAAAACAAGTTGAATATCAGAACAATAGATACCAAACTGATCCACAATATTAATTTAGAAAAAGTATATCAAACAATATTCGGAATTCATTTAAAGGATAATTAATTTGAAATATCAGTGCAATATTTAGGTTGTTCAATTGATAAATTAGAGAAATGGTTCGAATATCAATTTAATGAAAATATGTCTTGGGATAATTATGGAAGTTATTGGGAAATCGATCACGTTTTACCTGTAAGTAAATTTGATTTTACCAACGAACAAAATATTTATAAATGTTTCAATTGGAAGAATCTTCAACCATTAGAAGCAAGAGAAAACATAAGAAAAAGTAATAACATTATTTTAAAAATAATAAATAATCAAGTAGAAAATTTTAAAATTGAATATGATAAAGAGACAGAGATTGTAAATAATAATTTACAGTGATTAGACCAAGGTTTAGTTTTTATCCCATCATCTTTAATCCAAGCTTTTTCATCGAATGGGGATACTGCATCCTTTAACTGTGCATAATAATAAATTTTATATTTATCGGATGTGAGTCCTTTATTCTTATATTTAATAATCGCATTATTAGAAATAATTTTTTTAAATAGTCTTCATAAATATTATTGTTTCTGTTGACACCTTTAATTCTTTTAAAATCAGACTAACATGTGATTATGCTATCAAGCTTAGGTTTAATAAAATAAGCTTTAATAATATTTTCATCTGGTTTTTCATCTTTAAATTGGAATGTAGCATCACCAATAAAAGTTTTAATTTTCTCCATAACATCATTTAAAGTTTCTCCTTCATCTAATATAAACTCTATAAACCTACTATCAGTATCACTGTAATGTATTTTATATTTTCCAGGTAAATACTTTTCTAAACTATTATATATGAAGAAATACATATTTTGCATATTTTTAGCATAATTTAGCATATCCCAATATTGTAAATCCAATAAAATTAAATTTATCACACATAATAATTGATTGTAACATATGTACAGCAATAACATCCTCAGTGAATATTTTCGAATAATTAAAAGTTATTTTTGATGTAAGTAGTTGATGATCTTTTGCATTATTAACTATTTTCACATGTAATAATTTTAACAACTCAATTCCTATATCATCTTTATTTTGTTTGGCAATACTCCTTTGTTGAATATTGAAATCCACATAACTTCTTAACCAGCATTTACTTTTCATAATGAATGTTTTATGAAACTTTTTTTTAATATCATTCCTTGATCTAAATAAAAATCTAAAGCATCATATATTTATTTTTATCTAAATGAGCTAACATTAGTTTATCTGTGAAGTTTTTATCCGGTTTTAAACTTTGTTGATAAGGAGTCAACATGTCGTGTTTAACTTTAACTTTATGAGGAGCTAATGGAAAGTATTTAGTCCTTTCATGAAGTTCTACAGGATATTTTAAATTCATCTCATACACAAATTGTTTCTGGATTTTTAACCTTCCTTTCTCATCACAAACATCTTGAAATGGTTCTGTTCTTTCATAACTTATCTCGTCACTCCATTGCATATCTCCATATGGTAAAGATTTATCCATACAACTTGAATACAAAGGGTTTGCATCTAAATATTTTAAATGTGTTTCTTTCAATGTATTTTCAGGTATTGTTTCCCCTTTATTCATAATCTCAATTAATTTATTAGCTTCACTTTGATCTATGATTTTAAATCCTTCATTTGCTTTCTCATTGTTTAAATAAAGAGCTCTATCTCCAGTTACTCCTGAAAATCTATCACGAACTCCTTCTTCGAAAAATTATAACTTATAATATGTTATTCTTTATAATATTGTAATTTTATTCCTGAATATTTCAATCCCGTATCCCAACTTAATCCTGGTGCAGAATAACAATAACATGGATCGATTTGATAATATTGGATACAATTGTCTCTCATATTTTCTAGATAATCAGCCAACATTAAAATGTCTAATTTCAAATCTTTATAATCTTGTAAATCTAATTATATTCCTTTACCTTTGGATTTCGAGTAAAATTTATCGATACTTGGAAATTCTTTAATATTTAATAAACCATCGACTTCTATGAAAGCATCACTTTTAACATATTCATAAGGGAATATTTGCTTTTTAGGTTTCAATTTAAATTTATTTAAGATTTGGCATTTACTTTATTTTAAATATCTCCTGTCTTTTCAACAGAAATTGATGGTCCCCCAATCTCAATGAATCTAAGAATCTAATGTTTTTATACTAGAAGGAAATATATTTTTCATCTGTATTTACTAAAGTTTTATCGTTGTTAGCATTTTGTGGAGCAATTTTTATTATCTCGTTAAAAAACAGATGAAAATCATAATTACTTCCATTATGAAAATAACAGGGGGATAAAGAAGATACGGATTGATTTATCATTTAAGTTACAGCTGTTACATGCAGCTCCTCTGTATTTTCCACTGAAATGATCATGATTCATGACTTTCCTAGTTTTTGTTGAAAATACTTTATCTTTTAATATAAATACCTACGGATAAGTAAATTTATCAGATCTTTGTATAACAACAGCATAGACGCTAAAACTTTTAACTACAAAATTATTGTATACAGTCAAATAGATAGATCTGTTTTTATAATTTATTAGAACTATATCATTATTTTTTAAACTAGAT
Source organism: Platydemus manokwari (assembly GCA_037951405.1). Lineage (NCBI taxonomy): Eukaryota > Metazoa > Platyhelminthes > Tricladida > Geoplanidae > Platydemus > Platydemus manokwari. The sequence continues at coordinate 384 of JBBMOY010164454.1, read as the reverse complement.
GTAAAACATTTAAATAACTGATTTAATATATAAAAAGTAACCCCGCAACCTATTATTAACGGATGTAATTTATCAATCTTTATTTTATCCTCTATTAGAAATCTACAACTGAATTTATTAAAATTTTCTTATATCTTTTCTAATATCTTAATTAATTCAGCTGCATTAATTATTAAATATTTTTCGGACATTTTTTATAGTATTTTTTTAATATTTATTTTTTATACGTTTTGTTCTTCATAAATCATAAACACGTCATCAAGGATTTGATCTTCCCCCTATCAAATGCTATATATTTATATTTCGTATTCCATTGTTTATTTGTAATAAAAGTAAAGTCTTCTTTCTCTAAAGTATTACTAAATAAATCTGAATATATTAAAT
>JBBMOY010163343.1:0-12381 GCA_037951405.1 Platydemus manokwari | reverse complement strand
TAAGTTCAGTTTAGACAATAACAATTAATCCTGTATTTTTATTGACAACCAAAAATATCAACAATGAATTTAAAATCAACCCATTATCCTAATAATAGGAAGAATAAAATCCACATAGTAACTATCCGAAACGAATATTAATTTCTTTTAGCCTATAGTAGTTGAATAATAATAACAATTAAACCGGAAATGCACCCAGCATTATAAATAATTAGCGTATTACTTCCTTTGGCTCGGTAATTAATATTTAAGACCATTACCGACATGTGCCCTTGCTTTATTTAAAGCCACTATTAAATTGTCAATTACTTCATTCGAGAAGATTTATCTTTTAAGACCACTTTGACAAAGTTATGCCGAGTCAATTCATCGATCCAATTAGGAATTTATGAGCTGCAATTTCACAGAAAGAGAATAGTCATAAATTTCCAACGATTGTGAAACGAGTAAAATCATTTCTTTAAAAATCACTTATTAGAATATCTAGTCGTATATTCTTCCTATTTATCGAGGATAGGTTAAATATCTGAAAAAACACCCCAAAGTCACGAAAGGGATATGTTGATCGACGATCCGCATAGAATTTCACGATTTAAATGTATATTAGTAGAATCAAAATAATTTCAATGTATAAAATTCGATGAAAAGAAAGAACAATTAATTGAGATCTAATTACTATCTGATGGTCAAACAGACTTGATAAAATGATCAAGACATAGATAACGATCATTAAAGTAACCAATAATAATAAAACAAAATAAACTAGACCCCAAAACGTAACAAATAGAAAATTGAGAAAATAAATACCAAATTAATATGAATTATAAATTTTATCATAAATAATATGTAAGATTCAAATTTTACTGCTTACATTTTGAAGCCTGATAATTATTTCCCAAAATAATCACAATACAAAGTACCGAAAATTTTTAAAATTAATAACAAAATAAATTTGCACAATAATTTCACATTCTTGAATTAAATAATGAACGTTAGTTATTTTCGTGAACTTCAATCCTATTTTGGATACCAATCATATGTAAATTATCAATTACAATAATCCTCTTGTGGATATTAAACACATGTGCATGTTAATCAGATTGAGGACATTATTCGTATTTGTTTCCAAGTAATACTTTTTATTCAACTTTACATTTCGACTATTATTCATGGAAATTTTATTTATTTCATTCTTTTACAAATTATATCAATATCAGAAAGAAGATTGGGTATAATTCATTATGCCAAAGTTTGTACACAGTTCAAAGAAGTTTGTTTAAACCCAAAATCACTTTCTTAATTTTACATAAAAGTAGTGCATTTAACCCTTCCGTCGTACTGTCTTGTTATTGTCTTTAATTCACGACACATTCGGGAACTAACTATGAAAAATAATAAAATTCAATATTAAAATTTTTTAACAAAAATAAAAATCTGAAATTTTTTTTAAATAAATTTTTCCTAAAAATAAAAATATCTTTTATAAGAAAAAGGCACTAAGCATTATCAAAACTAAAAATAAATAATTATATATATCAAAAAATAAATTGTTTTATTGACCTCAAGGTCACAGAAAGAATCTAACCACAATGTAATTATAGTAGCTACGTCAGTGCTAAAAATAGACTCCCATAATTTAGAAGTAATTGTACATTAAAATTATGGGTTGATACTAAATTTATAACTGGCTTCTAAGTGTTACTAAAAATAGAGACAACTGTACCTAAATACACTAATAGAACAAAAAACACAAAACGCAAGTGCAATCAGAATCTTTGACTCACAAATTTCTCAGCCAAAAATTTGATTACGATTTGATTGTCGATTTTTATTACGAAAATTGTTCCAGTTTATTTTGTACCATAAGTTACCGAAGGAATCCATTTGATACTCCATTTATTACCCAGACATTTTATGCCATCAAGTAAATTTTTTGTTGTTAAGCTAATTAATTACAGACCCAAGGCTATTTCTAGTCTTCATGTCTTTTAAAATCTCATAAATGTACACATCTTTTGTTTCCTACTTTCATTTTTGTCGAGAGGCTTGTCCGAGCATCTAGGCAGCACATCATTAAGTTTCTTCTTTAGGTTTCTGTACTTGTACATTACAACACAATTATATATTATCTTCAAGTGTATTAAAATTATTTCAATTAATCGATTATTGTTGACCTGTTGCTATTCTATTGATTTTAATATAACTATCTATATTTTAAATATAATCGGAGTTTAAATTGCAACAACAACCTTAACCGTTGAAGTTCAGATAAGTTAAAGATTTTTAAATAAAATCCTTCTGGCCTATAATCATTAATCAATGCCTTTTTACAAATTGTACATTTGTATTTTGAATTTGACTAATAAGAAATATAAATTATCAAAATTTTCCACATTACTTATCTTTAAAACCTAGCAACACACATTAGTAAATTTATACTATATTGAATATATTCATTATCTTGTTTATTGCTAATTGCTATTCATTTATTTAACTTATTACACGCAACCTATTAATCTGTTAGTTGTCAGATTCTTGTTGGAATCATTAATTATCGACTTGTATCTATATGAATTTAAAAAACGCTCAAATCATTGATAATACATTTTTTATTTGAGTCCAACTATATCACCTTATAGTTCTATTAATATAATTAAACAATATTATTCAATAGGGAATTTATCTGTCGTCATTATCATTGTCACTAATACATTATTATAATGTTCTGATATTTGTTAAAGTAAGAGTATTTTAAAAGACGGCCATCTATTTAACTTAAATTATAAATTCTGAATTAAATAAGCACTTACAATTCGAGTGATAATACTATGTTGATCTGTTGGTGTCCTGTGCTAAATAACTATTAACAAAAAAGCCATTAACAATTCTCTTATATGTTTATTAATTTGTAGTGCATAATTGTATAAACTTTTATATTGATGTCCAACTGCTGTATCAATGTATAATTGTATCAAATTATTTATTGATGTGGAACTACTCTATGAAAAAAATAATAAATTTTGAATTTTAATAATAATTCCTGCCTAAACAGTAAAAAAATCATATGTAACCAAATTACAATAACAAATCCCTGAAGATTAAAATAAATTATGAGGCATTAAAAGCTCAGATACTCAATTGAACTAAATAGTATAAATAAAAAGGAAAAATCATTTAAATGCCCTGTTTCAAACTAAAAAACGGATGGGAAGAATTCTGTTTGCCAGAGATAAAGTAAACATCTAATTCTTAAGCACTTAATTTTGATCATTACTATATAAACATATTCAGGTGTTTGGTTTTGCTTTAAGAGAGTGAAGTTTATCAACAGCAATCTTCTGCCAATAATTTACTAAAATTTAGTAATATGTTTAGTTGAATATTGTATTATTAAAATCAGTGTTTGTAGTTTTTATACCTATTGCATTAATTTGTGTTAGTTAATAAATTTTAATGTCTTAAAGCGTTATTTATTGATAGTAATAGTAAGCACAATATGTTATAATAAAATTATTAGTGCCAGCGAGTTTAAGGACACTAAATTGAGACTAATTATAGAAATTATGAAATCATTATTGCCACACGTATTGATTCCACACAATATTGTTGCGCGAAGTGAACATACTAAATATAAAGAAAGCTGTTGTACCCATGGCCTTAAAAAGATACTGAGGTTGATCAATACGTCAGTGGCCCATAATAAACTTTGAAAAAGAATAAGACCCAAATACAACAATTGGTGCCCCGAGTGAGGATAAAACTAGTTCAAAATTGTTAAAAGTTTAAGAACCCCAGTGAGAAATAAAAATCACTTTTAAATAATTAACTTGTAAATTCAAATGAGAAAATTTCAATCTATAAGTAGTAATCCGAATAAAAATAAATTTAAAACAATTAGGGATTGGTACCCCGATAGAATAACTGACGTTGCAAATAATAGTTACAGTGAAGTTGATAAACTACCAAAAATAACAAATAAAATTAATAAGTTCCGAATTTTAAACTTAAGGTAAACTGTTGTACCTGTGACCTTGAAAAGATACGCATAGAGACTGATTAAGAAGACGCACAACAAGCTTCTAATATTACAATAAATTTGAAACAACATAAGACTCAAACGCAACAATTCGATAATGCATTTGGAATAGTTAAAACCAGTGAAACTGATACTAAGAGTTATAAAGATAATAATACTGTTGCAAATCTCATTGTCATTACACAAGTGCCAGATGAAGAGAATAAACTTGAAGATAATAAGAACTCCAAGAGACTGATTAAGACAACATTGGTAACAATTAACTAATTGATCAGCATAAATAAACTGAAATTGTGCAATACTTATTAGGCCCGAATGTAACACAAAGAAAATATAAAATACCATAAGAAAAACTAGCTATAATAAATTAATGAACTAGTGAATTAATTAATTAAAATTAAATTGGAAAAAAACTTTTAACAGCATAAATCGATTTTTGTGTGAAAAATTTAATAACTTTACCTTTAAATAACAAGCTTTCAAAAATGTAACAGCTGACTTTAGAGATTAACGTAAATGTGCTCAATAATAATAATAATAAAACAAAATTTTATATACATATAAAAATAAATAAATAGACGTTCTTTGTATGTTTAAACAAAGAAACTTGAGTAAAGAAATTATGTTCGAGTAAGAATGAGCTTTGCTCAGGTAAAACCTACAACTTCCTGAGAAAGAATACTACTTTAAAACAAAACTAAACACAAAGAATACAAACAATGCTAGTTATTATTTCCACTCTCGAGTTAATATATTATTTACGAATATTAATATATTTTGCTTATTGTTTATTGAGTTCATTTATATCTGCAAACTTGATTAATCATGGTTGACAACCGCGCCTCTATTACTGAGGAGTTAGGACGTTATGATTATAATAATTGAGTCAGATCGTAAATTTAGCACAGACTAATTCGTAAAAACTCATAAGTTTTTGCCTACTGTTTCAATTGAAAGGGGAAATAATTAAAATAAGGTCATAAATTAAGAATTTAATATAGTAAAATAAGAACTAATTATATTAAAAATTGAAGGAAATAACATCGAACAATAAGAAGTGATTGTTTTTAATTAAAATCAAAATAATAAGATACGAAAATATTTGGGTGGTTATGGACAGATAAAGCACATTAAAACGCTAATTATTGAAGATCACCATTAACACAATCTTATCTTGTGTTAACTTGAAGTAACTATTGTTTAGTTCAGAAGAAAATAATAGCAAAAATTGAATTTCTAAAGAAGAAATATCAGTTTAGAGCCTAAAAACAATTGTAAAGAAAACTTTACAAAATCTTTTAAAGAAAAATCTTAACGAATTACACCCATACAATTAATCCTGTGTTATTTTATTATAATCTTTATAAAGGTATAAGTAGTGTAAAATATATAATAACTCACGGATGGGCGCGGTTTTGACTTCTAAACGAAATTCTAAGCATCATTTTCATTGAGTTGAATTATATGACTTATGATTGTGAAAAAGAATTAAGTGTAGTGAATTATTATATGACTTAAATAAAGTTCGCGGACAAAATTGGAAATAAAAATATGTTGTACATAAATTTATTTAAAACAACAACTATCCCTCAAAATAAAGTCCGTCATTATCAATAACGTTGCTGCAATTTTCCGAATCTGGCCAAAGTACCATTCAGACGGCTTCGAATCAAAGAACACTTGGCACGCTTCTTCAACTTCATCAAACGACTCAAACCTGCGTCCTTTCAGAAATTGTTGCATTGAATTGTTGCATATAATAATTCTCATGTTTGATTTTTTAAGATTAAAATGATTTTTTTTAATGGTAAATTACAAAATGGATCTATATAATAATTATAATCATATAAATAAGAAATATTATGATTCAATATTCAGGTAAAATCCGAGTAGTGTTAACAAATAAGATAAATCAATCAATCATAAATCAGACGGTTAGAATAAGATATTTCGATAAATCAATAAGCAGAGATACTTCAACAAAAGATTAACCACTCATTTAATGTATATCATTTGAAATATGTGCGAAAATCTAAAATAGATGTGATCAGTTATATTCAATAACAAAAATCATTTACACTTTACAAGCTGAAAATAGAAGTAGAAAAAACTAAAGACAGAATGGAGATATATAAATTCAGAATTAGTTGAATTTCAGAAATTAATATTAAATTGCGAAAAATTGGCGAAATGAAAATCAATTGAATTTTGAATTGACAGTTGAGAATTAGAAATCACAAATTTGTCAAAACCAATTTCACTGAATCCGCGCATCCGTCAAATCTAGTGAATTTTGTGAGTTAAGAAATCTATAGAATTGTGAGGTAAAAGTGTACTTGTAACTACTATATTAGAAACATTTCAAAATCTATGTCTCTAAAATGAATAAAAATTGCCGGTACTAGTTTTCTCAACAAGAATGCCTAAGCACTTTTTATAATTTTTTATATTGACTTAAATTGTGTAAATAATTGATGTTGTTACAGTATTTTAAAAATAACTATTGCTGGATATTTCAAAATGTAATTACAAGCACAATTTTAAACCAACTTGCCAAGTTTCTCACTATAACTCACAAAAAATACCCGAAAGATAAAGTGTGACGGAAATAATGGTCATAAAAGATTTTTCAATGAAATGATCATACAAAAGAATAAGCTAGATAGAAAGTTACCTACAATATAAGATTGGTAGTAGTTATTCATGATATTCAACTTATTTTATAAACTTGTTGTCTTACCTTTTTTATTCGCTGACATAAACAACATAATAGTTTATTAGTAGATTTCCTTACAACTCTTGTGTCATATAATTAAATAAAACGAAATGGTTAGATCAAACTTGGCATCTATTAAACATGGTCACAACAGAATACAAATACAATATGATGCAATACTATACACAAATATATAGACATAATAAAGATTAAATTAAATAGTAAAAAATTGAAATTAAATTTGCTTTTGTAGAACATACTAAAATCCTCAAGAGTAAATATCCAAAAGTTTAAAAAATATTTTAAATAGAAAATTTAAAATAAAATTTCCTAACTATTTATAATCAAGTTGAAACAAAAATTTGTTTTCCTGTAAGACATTTTTGTTTTATCAAGCTCCGATCATTGATAAAAATTAAGAAAAGAACCTAAAACTATTTTTGGTAAATACAATATCATTATAAATATCACTCATACTTAGCGAAAAAGCTAACCACGATCACCATAACGTTGTTAAATATAGTAAACGACGTATTAAGAGTTACAAAAATTATGCGCAAAATGAAACATGCAAAAAATATGCGAAGAGACGTGTGACCCCAAAAATTAACACACATATAACTCAATATAAAATGTACGAAAGTTATATTTTAATCAGGCGCATTATTCAGGTACAATATCTTCGAATATATAAAATTTACTCGACAAAATATCTTAATAGAGTAAAGATTTTTCAAAAATTTATTTTATCTAATACACGGGAATGATTTGATAAAATTCAGAATATATGACTTTGTGCTTTCGAAAAGAAGATTTGTATAACATTATTGCATTTCAATTTCAAATTATCTACTATTTCAGAAACAATTATCAATAAATTTGCATTAATAATTGAGCCCACACTTATATAGATAATTGTTTGGTTCCATTATATAAAACCTTGAATTTATGACGACGAATGAAAATTTCAAATTATACTGATTATATTGATTTTGATAGGAATATTTGATGCAATGGCAATCCAATGAATATAATATAGGCAATACGTAATAATTAAAAAAATTCGTAATAACGATACAAATTTATAATATCATTAAAAACATTACACAAGTACTATGGTGAACATCGTATCATAGCCTTGTTTCAAGTTAATAAGAGTTTAGAAACCCTTGACTCCTTAAGACACTGGCACGAAAAATGATTGGAAACAAGGCAGAAACCAAACAAAGAATCCTGAGACATATAAAGTGAAAAACAAGAAATGACTAAAGAGGCAGAAAAAAGAAAAGTCCATCTATATAACATGATTGCATGACAAAATGATTCGCATAAATTATAAACAAAATATTAATTACAAATTTTGATATCAAATTATACCATATGCACAAGATTTAAAGAAGATTTTGACAAACATCATACAGAAGATTTCCTCAGTACAAAGTATTAATTAGTAACATCGGTATAATTACAACGGTGATATAAAATTGTATAACTTTAAGAATTTTTACAATTTTTCTGCAACTGGACAAATATTCCTTGTTGAAATAACTAATTAAGATTAAATAATAACTTCAGATTGTTGAGTGAAATTTCCAATTAAATTGTCACCGCTTACGTTAATGAAGAATCTAAGAGCCAAATCACGTCAAAATTTATATATTTAACACTATATAATCAATCAAGTGGAAACTTAAAGTATAATTATGCAGACGCTATAAAATATCTATAAAATTGAAATCAAAATAATAAATCTTGTGAAATACAAAAATGAATTGAGCTAAATTCGAATACAACTCAATAATGTCTTTATATTTAGTAATCACAATTTAAGTGACATTTCATTAATTTATTGCTAGTTTTGCGGCCGCTTTAATGAAATTTGTGAGATGATAATGTGAATACATTCACATGTTGAAGGTACATGATATTTTTAGATGTTGAGATTTGAATAACAAAGTATTTGTCAAAAATAAAGACAAAAATTTTATCTTTCTTCGTATTAAAATCGAAATTATCATTTTCCATGACTCGAAAATCCAATACATTATTAAAAACATCTTTCGAAATTGTTATTTTCCCTTCACAATTCACAATATTTATCGTCTTTCGCTCATCTTTAAATGTCAAAATTTTTTCCGTAATGTAAATCACTTAAATCGTCATTTCTTAGTAATTTAAAAATTGTAAGTAATGCAGTCAAATTTACTTTTTCCAAAATCGAATTTTCATTTTCATAACTATCTTTATTTACTGCTTGGGAATTTACAATTTCAAATTTTACTTCATTTTCAGAGTCCATAAACTGATAACCACTCTCCATTTCCAAAATTTTAAAAATAGTCTATTTCATCACAAGTATCAACTAAGTCATATTCAATCACTCCATAATTTTCGTTACAAATTTCCGAAACTTAAAATTCAACCATTCTTTAGATTAAAACGCTGTCTGTCGTCTCCAAGCTCATTTTCTCAACATCTTCCGTAACAAACTCTTCATTAGCTTCTAACAAGCCTTCCAAAGCGTATTTATGATCATTGTCAAACTTCCCACTATATTTTTCTAATATCTGATAGAAGCTACCGACCAAATAAACTGGCATATGTTCGTGAAATCCCACTGTCGAGTGTGTTCAATTGATGTCTAAGAGCTCCATTTTTCCACATATCGATCCGTTAGTAAATTCTCTTGCTTTTCTCGTGGCATCGGCGCATCTCAATGTTTGTTGCCAGTGGTTGATATGCAACAGTTGATTATTGGATTCTAAAATTGGATTGATAAATAGAAGGAATTTGATTGGCTATTGGCACGTACGCTTATCGAATCTGAGCGTATCAACCTTTCGAGGATTATTTACATGGTTTCCTGAATATTCTAGTTGTTTTGTGACATACCACACATTAGTGTAATATTCATTTTGTTAAGGTTGCAGGACCGACAGTAATCCACAATCCAAAACACAATCCTCCTCAAATTATCCACAAGTCTGAAAAGTCATCAACAAACCCCAATCCTCAAAACCTTAGAATCAAAATTGGAAAGTTGATCGATAATGATTGCTGACCTTGCAATTTATTTATTGTGATAATTACGACTGATTTGATGATTCAGTCTGATCTTTGAAGAACTTTGATATTTTCTTTTATTTGATTTTTCTTTTATATTATTACTAAATATTATTGTAATGTTTTGAACTATTTATTGAAAATATTACTGTAAAATTGAATTATTATTATTTGTTATATTATTTTATTTGCTAGAATAAATTGTATTACCAATATAATAAAATGTATAATTGAAATAATAAATAAAATATGTAACGAGAATATTCATTATGCAAAATTATTCATAATACGGAATAAAAGATATTCATAAAGTGAGCGAAATTTAAAAATTAAATATATTAATAATGATGGCGGATTTATGATGAATAATCAAATTAAAATAAATAAAATTACCTGAAAAGATAAAAATGATTTTATAAAACAATAAAGAGAAGGATTGATTATTTATAATCTGCATAAGAAAATAGTATGAAAGCAGATAGAAAAATCAGAAAATCCCTGTTAAAAATAAGTCTCTAAATTGAAAAATTAAATATAGAGGAAATTACACCTAAACCTCCGAAAGATAATTAAACTTGAATCTCTAATAAAAGTAAAAATCAAAATAATTTTTGTTAAAGGGTGAATAAGGAAATATCTAAAAAATTTATTATCTTAAAATATACATCAATACAATGGAAGTTTGCTATCTGAATCTTATCTCAATAATTCGTACTTTAATATGCCTGCCTTCTAAATTTTTATTTTTCTATGGTGCAGTAAATTATTTGATTGAGATTTTTTTATACAAGAGCAAGATTAAATTTATCACTCTTAATCTAATGGAATTGAATTTAATCAAGATGCTCATATCTTCCCAAACTCCCAAACTTTATTTTAACTATAATCATGAGCCAGTTAGACAGGTAGTTGATATTATCATTTCTCTACCACTATATTTAATTTAATATTTAATAATAGTAAATAACATAATATTACTATTTAAAGAAAAACTAATGGTGACATTATTCCTCCTTCATGTATCTTTTATATTAAAGGGTACCAACATTATTCGACAGATTCTGTTCTTTAGATACTTGATATTATTAGTGTTTCTTTGTTTTAATCAATAAATATGTCAAATATTATTTCTTTTGTCTTATCATTTGATATTTGCTAATAATACAGATCTATGTTCAATTCATTAGTAACCGGCGATTCACTGTCTTCAATTCCGGTGCTCAACAAGACGAAATCATTTAGAATTGCATATGGTTAATACGTTTTTATTGGCCTATATTGGCTTTCGCAATAAGTCAGAAGTCCCTAAACAAATCATTACCGCTAATACTATATCCACATACGTTCACAATAAATAACCTCTACCCATAAATGCTCGAAATTTGTTGAATACATATTTCAAAAAAAAATTCAGCAACTATTTAAAAATTCAATTATAAGAAATAGTCATGAAAAAAATAATTCCACCAATTATCCAAAAGTAATATAAAAATAATATGGAAATGCTAAGCAATTATGATAATTAAAATTTAATTTTAGAAGGAAAAATAGACAAATTGTAATCAAGACAAGGTTTAGAAGGCAATTTCGTAAAGAATCAAATGAAGAAAATTTCGTTAATAATTTATTCATTTATGCATCTACAATAGTGTAATTCTTATTATTAGTGTGCCACGAGATTATTTAAAAAACTTTCAGAGAATTCGGAAGAAATTCCAGTTAGACTTATAAATATGTTAAATTTGAAATTTAAGAATCAGATAATTTAATAAAATAACGTTTAATGTATAAATGACGAATTACTATATTTCTTTGGATAATCCTCGGTGTTTGTTTGATTTACTAATTTTTAAATGCGGGGTTTATCTATATATCGAAAATTAATTAACTGAAAAAAAGGAATTTATCGATAGATCAATTTGCAAACAGGCAGCATTAGTTGGTAAATTCATTGGTCAAATAAAAAAAGACTCAAGAAACTTAGATTGTAAAATTACTCATGTGTGCAAATATGCAACCACATATTTCTTCAATAAATGCCATCGACAGAGAGTTCAATGATGTAATCATATTGCCTAACCTTTATTAATATTAAAAGGAAAGCACAATAGAAAGAGAAAATATAGTTTTATATTTATCAATATGTAAATTAAACCCAATAATGTATTATATTACACATGGATTATATCTGCGACTTTAAATTACAAAATAATATAAAAAATGTTTTAAAATATAATTTTTATTGTCGTATATCAATAAATCTTTAAGTTATAATATAAAATTTTAAACAATTTATATTTTATATTCAATTGGTATTCGGTAACTTTTTAGATCAATTGGTATAGAACTAGAAATACAACTAGGCAAAGACCATGAGACATTATATATGAAATTGACATACATGCGCAAAAACATAACAATTAGTGCAAGATATTTTAAAGCTCACATTATTTGACAAGAAAAATTGCCCATTACAGCTTGTCTCTCTGCAACAGCCGTTAAGCGTCAAATTCTACGAATGTTCGTACAAATACTTAACTTAAGAATTACTGTATTAACAATTTAT